>JARQOC010000001.1:195145375-195188407 GCA_033576535.1 Allobates femoralis
ATTCAGCTGAGTACTGTCCACGGAGTCTGTGCAGGGGCCGGTTGCTCCCACCCTGGCCGGGTCCTTTGGCTCCTTGTTTCTGCGCTGTGTGTGTAGTCCTGCTGCCACTTTAACTAAGCTGCCGGCCCTTTCTCCCCTCATGGGTACCAACTTGCTAGGCAACTTGAGTCTTATTCCGTGTTCCTGACCCCGCCGTGTTGCTTTGCTGTGATACAGTGAAGATGTGGGAACTTCACTAATCTGGTGTTCACTGTGCTGTTTGTGTCAGGCACAGTATGGTATCCGTTCTATGCGCTTTTCTGTGGCGAGTTTAAGGTAACTCAGTCTTCCAGGTGTGTTCCTCTGCTTTTCCTTTTCCTCAGACCCTGGCTTTGCCTGGAACTGGACAGCGGACCGTGGGGTGAGCCTAACGCAGCTCTTTTACACCCAGGTCTTTCTTTCTCAGTGCTGTTCCGCACTGAACTAACTGCCACTTCCTCTCCACACCAGAATATATAGGGAAGCAGCTTTAGCTCCCCCTTCTGGACTGGAGGCGCTAGTGTAGTGTTGTGGGTTGTGTGGGGAGTTAACCCTTTGTGGTGTTACTGTGGCACATTAACCCTGGGGTGCCACATTCCCCCTTAGTAAAGAACAGTACTTCGGGACCATGGAAAAACAAACAAATAACATAACAAAACAATTATTATATACAGAGTCTTTAAAAAAAGAAAAATATACAAAAAACACTAAAATACAAAAAGAGTCCAAAAGTTAAAAACAGATCAGTCCTTCCGGGGGTTTAGTCTATTGCCTCCGGGGCTGGTAACTATATACACTTAGTCTTTACCACAACCAGTTCCGTTGTAAGTATGGACCGTAGTTAATAAAAGGAAAAAGTTCAAGAGTATATAAGTAGTTCATACAAGATAGTCTCTGTAGGTACTGGGCTTTTAACAATGCAAACCATTATATACAAGTTTCTACAGGTGTCTCTGGTTTAAGTGCAGTAGGTTCCTAAGCCCTCGGGTCACCGCATAAGAGGCCAAGTTCTTACTCTTCGTGGCTGTCACCTAACACCATGCTACTCTCACCCTTTTTGTACACTTACACTTTACTGGGTTCTATTTAACTTCATAACAAACATATTTACATTTTACAATTGATCCCACACTTTAATCTCTGTACCTAGCCAGTATCTGACCCTGGGTACTACGCTGTGATCTGTGTAATGCTGGTGTACTGGGTGAGATCTGACAGTAGGACTGGCAAGCTCACTGGGACCAGGAATTGGTTCTTCCTCTTCAGGCTCAACTTCCAGTTCTTCATGTCTTGGGACTTCTTATAGTACGTGTTCTGGCATTGGTTCTACCATTGGAGGGAAGGCAATCATGGGAACCACAACTGCTCCATAGTAATTTGGCCATGTTTTGGGGAAATCTCCTAAGACAGTATGGAACACATCCTCTTCTTTCCTGACAGGTTGGACCTGAATGGGAAAGGTTACTTCCGGTGTCTTCTGGGTTTCAGGACATGGTTTGAGATGGTCTCTTGACACAACTGCTGACGTCCTTCCTTCGTCTTTGCTGATTAGACACACTTTGGCATTGTCTAAATTTGATGGTAAGACTGTATATGGGGTGGTTTCCCACTGATTATCCAATTTATTAGTGCGTCTCTTTCTCTTGAGAACTTGCTCACCAGGTTGTAATGGGGTTTCTAGAGCATGTTGGTTAAAGGTTCTCTCTTGTCTTTCTCTAGCTTGCTGGAGACATTTCTCTACGCACTCTTGTACTTGGCGATACTGCTGTTGATGTAGGGTATCCCAATTAGATTCTTCAACTTCTGCATCTGGCTTCAGAATTCCCATATCTAAATCAATTGGCAGCTTACTGGGCCTTGCTCGCATAAAGTAGGCTGGGGTGCAGTTTGTAGAACTCACGGGGACATGGTTGTACAAATCTACCAAGTCGTAATTTCTCTGGCCATTGATTTCTCTCTGACTCTGGTAAGGTTTTCAACAGGTCACTCACAATATGGTTCATCTTTTCGCATAAGCCATTGGTTTGAGGATGATAGGCTGTCGTGCGGATCTTCTTACAGCGGTACATGTTGCAGAATTCCTGGAAAATCTCTGACTCGAAAGCTGGACCTTGATCTGCAAGGACTTGTTCCGGGTAGCCATGAGGTCTACAGAAATGTGTTTGAAATGCTTTTGCAGCTGTCTTTACTGTCAGGTCCTTGACAGGTACCACCACTAAGAAGTGGGAGTAATGGTCCACGATGGTTAAGGCATAGACAGAGCCTTACCAGCTTGGTGACAACTTGACGTGGTCTAACGCAACTAACTCAAGTGGTTGCTTGGATACTATGGACTGGAGTGGAACTCTCTGACTCTGTTGATCCTTTCTTCTGAGGTTGCACGGGCCACATTTTCTACACCAATCTTCAATTGATTTACTCTTGCCAACCCAGTAGAATCTCTCTCTTAAGAGCACTTCCAACTTCTTCCATCCAAAATGACCTGCACCGTCATGGTAGGCTTCCAGGTCTGCCACTAGGAATTTCGGGGCCCCTTATTAGTAACATTTTGGGGCCCCCTTGAGACTCCACCCCATCTCCACCTCCACCAGGCTCCGCCTCCACCCAGGCTCTGCCTACACCCACGCTCCGCCTACACCCCTCGAACCTTCCATAGTATCACCGTCGACTATTGGAAAAACTTCCCTTCTCCACCACGTCCTCCACAGTCACACATGAATCTTTTTCTATACATTGTTCTTTATTAGAGCTGAGGAGGGATGTGAACAATAAATGCCACATGAGGCAGAATAATACTGGTGGTGTAATTTATTACCTTGTACAGAGGTGGGGAACCTTTTCCTGCCGGGGGAGAACATTTGGAAATTTCTACCGTCATTCAGGGGCCGCACATCACAATGAAAATTACCTGGCTGCAGCTGCGTCTCTGTGTCCTGCGATGTTCGGTGATAACTGATCTTCCAGGTTTCGTTGGTCTGGAGCACAGTCAACTCTGTGACAATAAGTTTTGTAAATCAAATACATCACACAGGAGACTGCTATATATACAATATACAGGACAAATAGAGCACATGCAGCACTGAAGAGGGCTAGGGGGATAGACTGGGGGTGAGCTGAGCTCTGCAAGAGCTACAGGGATGTACGATCTCTCCCCGGGCTCCCACCCGTTGAGGGGATGAGCTGAGCTCTGGAGGCAGGAGCAACAAGCTTCCAGAAAATGGCCGCAGATCTCGATTATTTATTATTATCAGAGACTCTGGAGAAGAATGTTACCGGCAAAGGCAGCCGGGACTATAGGAGTGGGAGTGGCATCCGCAGGGGGCTACCACTGGTACACACACCTCGTATGCACACGGCTGCGCTCCGCTCACCTCGTACACACTCGGCTCCGCTCCGTACACCTCGTACACACACGGCTCCACTCCGTTCACCTCGTACATAAGTGGCTCCACACACATCGTACACACTCGGCTCCGATCTGTACACCTCGTACACACACGGCTCTGCTCCATACACCTCGTACATAAGTGGCTCCGCTCCGTACAACTCGTACATACAGGGCTCCACTCCGTACACCTCGTACATATTCGGCTCCGCTTCATACACCTCGTACACACACGGCTCCACTCCATACACCTCGTACATACGTGGCTCTGCTCCATACACTTCATACACACTCGGCTCCGCTCCATACACCTCGTGTACACTCGGCTCCGCTCCGTACACCTCGTACACACTCGGCTCTGCTTCGTACACCTCGTACACACACGGCTCCACTCCGTACACCTCGTACATACGTGGCTCCGCACACCTTGTACACACTCGGCTCTGCTCCATACACCTCGTACACACTCGGCTCAACTCCGTACACCTCCTACACACATGGTTCTACTCCATACACTTTGTACACACCCGGCTCTGCTCCGTACACCTTGTACACACACAGCTCCGCTTCATACACCTCGTACATACGTGGCTCCATTCTGTACACCTCGTACACACTCGGCTCTGCTCCGTACACCTCGTACATACGTGGCTCCACTTCGTACACCTCATACACACTCGGTTCCGCTCCATACACCACGTACAGACTCCGCTCCGTACACGTCGTACACACGCGGCTCGGCTCCGTACACTTCGTACACATGCGGCTCTGCTCAGTACACTTCGTACACATTTGGCTCTGCTACATCCACACTGTAAATCCATCCTGACCCCAGATAAAGTTTACCTCATCCAGCATGGCAAAGTCCTGCTTCACTGAGGAGCTGATCATGTGAACCCTGACTCCTCCCTTCCATGTGACATCATCATAGGTCCTGTAAGCACAGAGCAGCTATGTAGCGTGCTGCTCTGCAGTAGGAGAACAATGAAGGGGGGGCGACCTTGGGCACTGCAGCAGGCACCCCCATATTCCCCCTGCCCCAAACTGCTGCACCCAGGCCCCATGACACAGACAGCAGCAGAGGGAGAGCGGGCGGGCCAGGGCCCCTACACTGTGAGGCTGCTGTGTGTGTGTGATGTCACGCACACAAACACACTAAGTCACACTGTCGGCAGGTGCTGCCAGCGGCACCGCTCAAGAGTCAGAGATGGCAGTATGTTACAGGCTGTGCTGCGCCTGCTGCAGCTGCAGGCAGTCAGCCTGTCTCTGAGATCATCAATCATCAGTTGACTGCGCCGCTCCGGCAAAGAGCGTGCTGGCGTGAAGGGGGGGGGCGGGCCTCCTTACTCCAATGGCCACACACCCTGCTAGCTCGTCTGGGCCCCCCTATGCTTGTTCAGATAGCCACATCCGTCCAATGATTGGCTGGGCCTCTTAATGATTAAGACCTGTAAGGGTCTAATGGCGGCCGTGTAAGCTTCTAAGTCCATTTTGACGTCTCTCTTGGGTACGATAATCTGCCAGACCAACTCATGTGTTTTAGGGTTGGTGTGTCTTCTGCAGAGCTTCCCTTGATATAGGAAAAACTTGCTTCTTTCTTTCCAGAGTTATTGGGTCTCAGCTGGAGCGTTCTGATTAGGGTACGCACCTTGTTGTGTAAGAAGTTCTTTCACTAGCTTCACAGCCTGATTGCTATCCATGGTGTCAGCCCATCCATGGTGCTCTAACGGGTTGAGATTTGCCTCCTGTTGTTTTTGGTAGATGCCGGGTTGATACTGTTCTACCTTAAAACGGTGAAAGGCCGGTAGTTCAATTTCTTCCAGCACCTCCGGTTCCTCTTCCACGTCTTTCAGGTGTGGCATCCGGGATAAGGCATCTGCATTCCCGTTCTTGTGGCCTGCCCTATATTTGATGACAAAATTGTAGACAGAGGGCTATCCATCACTGCTCCAACGCACCTAATTTTGCTGAGTCCACGTGAGTCAATGGGTTGTTATCAGTGTAGATGATAATTCTGTAGCTGCCAGTTAGTGTTTGAAACGCTCGGTTACAGCCCAAACTACTGCCAGTAGTGCTAATTTGAACGAACTATAATTCTCAGGGTTTCTTTCCGTAGGCTGGAGTTTCCTGCTTGCAAAGGCAACTCTTTCTTTGCCTCCTTGCTTTTGTGAAAGTACTGCTCCCAGTCCCACGCTGCTGGCATCCTTGTACAGAATAAAGGGTTGATGGTAATCTGGATACGCCAGAATCTCCTCTCCTGTCAGTGCCCACTTTAGCTTTTTAAAGGACTCTTCCCTCTCGTCACTCCACTGGAAAGGGGGATTACGGGTTGAAGACCTTTTTGACTGTCCTACCAGGAGGTCTTGTAGGGGAGCTGCTAACTTCGTGAACCCTCTGATAAATCTTCTATAATAGCCCACCAGTCCCAGGAGTTGCCTCATCTCTTATACATTGGTGGGTCTTGGCCAATCCCTTATCACTGTGACTTTATCAGGATCCGGTGCTACTCCCTCTGAACTCACGACATGTCCTAGGTACTGCACCTTTGGCTTGAGAAGGTGGCACTTGAATGGTTTGATCTCCATGCCGTATCCGGACAAGGCTTCAAACACTTCTGCCAGGTCTTGCAGATGTTGTTCATATGTCCTGGAGTAGATTATGATGTCATCCAGGTACAGGAGAACATTTTCAAAGTTCTTATGTCCTAGGCAGCTCTCCATCAGGCGTTGGAAGGTACCGGGTGCTTTGCAGAGTCCAAACGGCATACAATTGAACTCTCAGAGGCCCATTGGCGTAGTAAACGCTGTCTTCTCCTTGTCAGCCTCTGCCAAAGGAACTTGCCAATACCCACTAGTCAGATCTAGGGTGGAAAAGTAGTTAGCAGATTTTAATGCGGCTAATGACTCCTCAATCCTAGGTAACGGGTATGCATCCTTGTGTGTAATGCGGTTGATCTGCCGGTAGTCTACGCACATTCTCATGGAACCAACACTAAAGACGCTTCCCAGGGACTGCAACTGTCTCTTATGACACCTGCAGTTTTCATCTCTTTAAGCATGTCTTTGGTGGTTTGATAGTGAGCGGGTGGTAATGGTCTATACCTCTCTTTTATAGGCTGATGGTTACCTGTGGGTATAGTGTGCTCTACCCTTTAATTTGCTCAAAGTCTAACGGGTGTTTGCTGAATATCTGCTCATATTCTTTTACTACCCGGTATACTCCATGCTTTTGATGGGGAGGTGTAGAACTGGTACCCACGTGTAGCTTTTGGCACCAATCCTCCAGCTTTTTCCCTGAGCCATTGTCATCCGCCTGACTTGACGGGTTCAAGGGCTCGACGGCTGTGATGGCATTGTTATCAACCATAAATAATTTAGCCATGGTAGCATACTACGGTAGGGTGACCTCATCTTCCCCGCAATTTAGAAGGCATAATGGCACTCTTCCCCGATGTACCTCAACTACTCCTCTGGCTGTCAGTATAGTGGGCCTACTGTCTGAGTACACGGGTTCTACCAGGGCTTGATAGTCTCGCCCTTTAATGCCTATTGCGGCTCTACACCAGACCAACATTTCAGTTTTGGGAGGTATTACAATGGGTATCGGATCACTTACCCTTACACTGCCAATCTCACCTTCTGATATTTCTATCTGTTGTTTCAGCATTAGGGCTTTTATTTCTTTTTGAAGGAGCCTCTGTTGCCTGGTTCTGACAGTCTCGGCGATCTGCTGTAAGACAGTAATTACCTCGGAAAAACAATTTTTAATTACATGAATTCCTAGCAACATTACTGGTTCACGTTCTCGCTGGTCAACATCTACAATAATAATACCCTGATTCTTCAATTCTACTTTCCCAATCTGAATGGTCATTTCTCTGAACCCAACTTGTGGTATTATTTCACCATAGCTAGCCCATAAGTTCAATGCAATGTTAGATGGACCACTGCTAATGTCTGAATCAGCCCAGTACCTCTTGTAGAGAACATGTGGAATTGATGTTATCTGTGACCCGGTATCCAACAAGGCACTGAAGGGAATGCCATCCAACATGATAGGGATGACTGGACGTCTGGTAGTTACCATGACACCACGCGCATGCGCACTCATGGTCGCGAGTTGGATCGCCAGCAGGAGCGGCCCCTGGCACGCAGGCGCACACCAGAGAGGAGGAGGAAGCTGTATACAATAATAAAAAACAGAGAGGACGCCGGCACAGATCTCACAGAGTGGTTCCCATAGGTTCCACTACGTGAAAACATTATAACAGGTGTATGGACAAGTGTCTTGGTACAAAATTCACAGGGGTCCACTAAATTTCTCCGGCAGCCTCTAACATAAGATAATTCTCATATGATGAAGTCAGATGCGGGCAAACAGAGGAAAGGCCATGATAATCCACAGTGCTAAAAAGGGCAGAAAAACATTTTTCTATTAACACAAACACATAGACAAAAACACTAAAAGTCAGGTGAAACTAGAACTGTAAATAAAAACTGGACAAACATAATCAAAGGAACGGAGCATAGCTAATCACCTCGTTCAAGCCCTTGGGTACTAGGGTGTCCAGAGTGGAAATCCACTTTGCCTCACACCTAGCTAGCATACCTTTCAGGTCTCTTCCCCTAATCCCTGCGTGGATCACATCAATGCCCCTAACCTGTAGGCTACTAGCATCACAATTGTGATGGATTTTAAAGTGCCTAGGCAAGGTTTTGAGTAGGGTAATGTCCTCGGATCCTCCGGCTGCCTCAATGCCCCGCACGTGCTCTCTCACTCTAACACATAATTCACGTGATGTCAGGCCCACGTAAATCCGTGGGCAACTGCATGTTGCAAAGTCAACTACATGTGTAGTACTGCAAGAAATGTAATGTCGTATTTTATATGTTTTTTTGTTATCACTTGAGTGAAAAAACCCTGTGCGGAGGACATTGGGGCAGGCGGAGCAGTCACCACACGGGTAATAGCCTAGACATTTGGTTCGCTGTCCAAATTGCAGTTTTTGTGGGACATAATGGCTGTCTACAAGAAGATCTTTAAGATTTCTTGCACACCGTGCAGTCATCAAAGGCACATCAGGGAGGGTTTCGGCAAGAACGGGATCGGTCTTCAAAATCGACCAATGTTTGATAATTATTTCCCTCATTAAATCCCACTCCTGATTAAATGTGCCAATGAAGCGTATTTGCTCACTATTCCCATCAATTGATCTGCCACGATATTGTAATAGATTTTGTCTTTCAGTCTTTTTCGCTCTACAATAGCCTCAAAATCCTCGTTTGAAGAGCAGATGCGTCGCATCCTCAGATACTGGCCGGTCGGGACAGCACGGATGGTCGACCTGGTATGGGCAGAGGACGCATGCAGAAGTGCATTGGTAGATGTTTCTTTACAAAATACGTCAGTTTGTATCATTCTGCATGCGTCTAATTTGATCTTAATATCTAAAAAATCTATCTCCGTGGGGCTGCACTTGAGTGTCAGCTTAATGTTCATGTTATTGTTGTTCAGCTCACCCACGAAGGTATCGAGCTGCTCCGTTGTGCCCTGCCACAAGATCAAAATGTCGTGTATATATCTATACCAGCACTGCAGATGGGCGTCAGCCTGCATGCCCCCGTCACCAAAGACCAGCCTCTCCCAGAATCCCAGGAAGAGGTTGGCGTACGAAGGCGCACAGGCTGCGCCCATCGCAGTGCCGCGTATTTTCAGGTAAAACTGATCTTTAAAGACTAAAAAGTTGTGTGTCAGGGCAAAACGGAGCAGCTCGAGAATCAGGTCGCCCATCCTACCACCCCGACCGCCAGCATCCAGGAAAAAACGGATCGCTCCTAATCCATCATCATGCCCTATTGAAGTGTAGAGGCTTTCTACATCAAGTGTTGCAAAGAGTGTATCTTAGTCCACAAAGATACCGTCAACACGTCTCAGGACGTCCGTCGTGTCTTTCACATATGAAGGAAGAATTTCCACTAACGGTTTTAAATAATGGTCAATAAACCGACAAATCGGCTCACATAAGTTGTCAATGCCAGACACGATCGGACTACCTGGAGGGTTGAAGGCATCTTTGTGGACTTTGGGGAGGATATAGAAGGTGGAAATGCGTGCACATTTAACAATCAATCCGGCTCTCATTTTCTTATCAATAGTACCCTGATCAAAAGCTCTATCTAGGATTTTAACTAACTCCCTGGAAAAACTAGATAGTGGATCATACGCAAGTTTTTGGTAAGTGTCCTTATCCCTCAATTGCCTATAAACTTCCCGCTCATATTTAACTTTTGGCCAAACTACTATATTCCCACCCTTGTCCGCCTGTTTGATAACCACATCGTCCATCTCACGCAATTTTTGCAGAGCTGAGCGATGTTTGTAAGTCAGGTTATCATGATGTCTTTGTGTTGATACAGATTTAAGTTCTTCAGAAACCAATCTAGTGAAAATATCCACTGCTGGATAAACGGACAAGGGTGGGAAGCGTTTAGATTTAGGCAAGAGGGATTTCGGAAACTCATATGTAACTGAAGTGGTCTCGTTATCCAGAAGTTCCTCCAGAGCTAGAATTGCCTCCCTTTCAGCCCGATTCACAGGATCACCAACAGGCCTTTTTATATAGTTTGCGTAGGAGCAGCTTTTGTGCAAAGATGTTGAGATCCTTTAGGGCTGTAAAATAATGGAAAGGGTCAGTTGGTGCATAATTTAAACCCCTAGAAAGTAGTTCTAACTGAGAGCTGGTTAAAACACGAGAGGAAAGATTGATCACCTGTAGGCGTCCTTGACCCTTTTTATTCTGTGATTTATTATTTGGAACTTGTTTGTTGTTATTTCGTCCTATTCCAGATCTCGTACTCACACCTTTTTGGTGATCTCCCTCTGTAGTTCCCACTGAGCTCAAAGAAGAAATACTTTGAATTGACCCTAAAGATGTCAATGAAGTGGATCTTGAATCTCCTTCTGCCAGGTCTCCGTGGATACCCTGTCCTCCAGGTCCACCACTACCACCCTGGCCTCCGCGGCCTCCACATCCGCCTCGGCCCCCAGTTTTGTTGGTCTAGGGCGGGTGTTCCATTTGAACACCTTGTTGTTAGCATAATCCTGCGAATCTCTATGTAGTTTTTTAACTTATACTCCTTGAGATTCTTCTCCCACTTCAGGCTCTCCTCCTCTAATTCCTCCTCGAGCTTACTCAGGGCCTGTTCATGTAGTTTCTCTTTAAGGATTGACCCAATACCTTCTATTTCTGCCTCAAGACTCTCAAGAGTCTTAGTATTATGTTCGCACAGCAGCTCTAAGAATGTTTTAGAACACTCTTTTGCTGCACTCTCCCATCTCGTCTTAAACTCTTCGTCCTCAATTGGAAAAGAGGGGAAGACCTGAACTCGTAAGCCCCTTGGGACAAGGTCTTTAGTGATATATCTATTTAAAAATGCTCTGTTCCACCAAATTTTCATCCTCTTTTTTATTAACTCCTTATAATTAGGAATCAGTATTTGTGTTGATTGTCCAGCATCATCTCCAGCACCAGCACCACCATCGTCCTTAAACAAAAGGTCACAATATATGGGCACTACAATGTACTGGGGGCCCTACAAGATTTTCAATTTTCACTTAGCAACATCCATTTCTGCTTGTATATGGAAAACACCCATGAAATCAAAACCAACGCTACACCTGTAGATAAATTCCCAGAGGGGTGTCATTTCCAAAATGGGGTCAATTGAAGTAAGATTCTGTTCTTCTGACACTTAGGGGCTCTGTATATGGAGTCTGCAATCTATTGATTGAAAATTTGAACTCCAAGAATTAAATAGTGCTCCTTCAGAACAAATTATATGGTACATTTTATCATATTACCCTTGAGAAAATAAAAAAATTGAGGTTAAAGTAACATTTCTGTAGGAAAAATGTGATTTTCTATTTTTACGGTTCAACGTTATAAAATTCTGTGAAGCACCTGTGGCACCCCACCAGAGGTACTGCACTCCTCCATTAGAGGGAGAGTTGTGCCTCTGCTCTCCAGGTACTGGGATGGCGCAGTTGAGCTTCATACACACACAAACACAACACTTAGGGACCCTGGGATGGTCGGTTAACCCAAGAGGGAGGACCCAAGCATAGCCAAAAAGGAAGTAGTAGGAGAGAAGGAGAGGAAGGAGTAAGTGCGAGGAGCCAAGCGGTGTTGGCTCCCGTGGGCTTGAACATGACCACGCTCACCCTGGGAGGGAAAGAGCCCCTTTATTAATTGACACCGTCAGGGTCACGGAGCCGGGTCTCGGCCCCCATCTGTCCCCGTGAAAAGAACCAAGAAGAACAACAAGCTGCCCGATTTCCGAATACCCCCGACCCTGGAGTGGGCGTGTCAACTTGGCATCACAAACAGCATGCGAGCGGCCCAGTAACACCGGGTCTCGTGTGCCTTAAAGAACTGTTAAGAGACTGTGTAAGAACTAGCTCGCAAAATAGTGATGAGAAAAAAAGAGTGCCACGTGTAGGTCTGGGGCGTGTTTAGGCCCTCGTCGTGGGAAGGACCTTAGTAAAGGTGCAAAAGAGCAGGCCCGCCCAGAGTACTAAAGAAAAGCCTAGGGGGCCTCCAAAGGTGTGTTTTTTGACTCCACCTAGAGACAGAACGAGAGAGAGTCGCGTGGTGCAAGTAGCGAGAGACATCATGGCGAACAACGGGACGGACACTCTGACTGGCGTACAAGAGAACAAGAAAGTCCCTGGGGAGGCTAGAGACTGGTTACAGTTTACTGGTTCCAATGACTTCAAAGAGGCGATGAAAGAACTGAGGCAGTTACTAAGCAGTGCGCAGCTGTGGGCCATTAATGCCTGGAAGCGGTCCCAGCTACAAAAGTCGGCACACCGAGTGCAGGTGCCGGAGCCTCTCAAACCACCAGAAGAAGCAACAATGGTAGAACCAACAAACCAGAGCCAGCGACCCCAGAGTCGACAGAAGTGCCACTGGCTGCCACACCAGACCTGCCTGAACCAGCGCCGAAGTCAGAGGGTGATGCCACTGAGCTGGAGAGCAGTGTTAGCCCAGTGGATACCCCGGAGGTTGATAGACTCTCATAGGATGCCCAATGCGCCCTCTAACTGAGGGGTGCCCGACTGCGGCCCAGGCGGGGAGCAGAGTAGAGAGCAGATGCGACGGTGACTACTGGGCAAGCTGTTGAAGAAGAGCGCCGAGACCGCTGCCAGCAGCAGGAGGAGACTAACCTGGAGGAGAAGGCATACGTACAAAAGACTCTGGTACCCCACCCGGCGGAGCGGCGCCAAGGAGTTGTTGTGGACTTCAACCTTCGGAACGGCTGGGGGGTTCATAAAGGAGTACGGCTTGGAGCAAGAGGTCTTTGTTAGCAGACGGGACGTCGAGTGGTATCTCCAGAAGGGACACCCCGGTCGGGGCCTCTACCTCGAAGAAGAGATCAGTTACACCCGGTGTATGGGACGACGGCTGGTACACATTGTGGGTGTACAAGATTCTGCAGCCTCGAGCCCCATATGCAGAGCTGGTTGGATTTTTGAGTGAGGAGGACGGTTTGCGGGCAAGCGGCCCTTACCCATAAAGAAAGATCTGGAGTCAGTGTAAATAGTGGTTAGAATGTTGACTCATGTAAATATTGTATGTAGCTGGTTAGTTAGTTAGGTACCAGAATTGTAAAAAATGTACAATGTGTATAGTTAATCCGCCATAGTCATTGCACAGGCAGGCGGAGGACTTTAAACAAGAACTGAGGACTTTTGTGTTATTTTTATATTTTTATATTTTTCCCTATGACGACTTTGCGAGACTTGAGTATTTTGTTTTATTACAGCAAAGTTCAAGAATAGTGCCTCCCGAAAGGGAAGAAAAATAATGCGTAATGTGTCTCTGTTTTACCGGGTTGCTTGGGGACGAGCTAACCTTTGCCAGGGGATAATGTGGCTCCCTACTTGGCAGGCCGCCACCAGAGGTACTGCACTCCTCCATTAGAGGGAGAGTTGTGCCTCTGCTCTCCAGGTACTCCAGGATGGCGCAGTTGAGCTTCATACACACACACAACACTTAGGGACCCCGAGACGGTGGGTGGACCCAGGAGGGAGGACCCAAGAGTAGCCGGGAAGGAAAAAGGAAGTAGTAAGAGAGAAGGAGAGGAAGGAGTAAGAGCGAGTGGCCAAGCGGTGTTGGCTCCCGTGGGTTTGAGCACGACCATGCTCGCCCCGGGAGGGAAAGACCAGCAGGAGTGGAGGAAAGACAGAGCCCTTGGCGTACGGAACGAGAGTAGATCCCTGTACACCCGAATCTGTTGAGAGTACAGAGGGACTGGTGGACAACACAGGGAACCGGCCCTGAACACGGCGCGGATGCTGTAAGACCGAACTGTTGAAACCGGAGGCCCCGAGTTCCTAATGGGAGCTGCGGCCGAACACCCGGCACAACTTGGAGAAGGTCGCCGAACTAGGGAGCAGTACCGGGGAGTGGTACAACTGAGTACCTATGGCTGTCGGTATCTGAGCTCTGTGTGCAGAGGCGCTGAGAAGAGTGGAGAGACTAGCTTATAGTGCTGGCTGAGAGACCACCAGAAAAAGGAACACCTAGTTAGAGAGACAGGAACACCGAAAGAGACTGCACCGCCCCGGTTCTGGAGACAATGCTGTAACAGAGGTTGGCAAAGGGAAGCACCCGGCGGCCATGCTGAAACAACAAAGTAAAAGTTACGGTACTCCAGCAGTGGTGTGTGAGACACTCGGGCCGCATGATACTCTGGGGTGCTGATGACCTAACGAACATCTGCCAAGGTATGAACTAAACCCTCCTTCTCGTTGCAGCACTCCACCTGCGGGGAGCAAAACCATCCAAGCTGCTGGTCACCTTCCCCAGAGGTTCTGAAGCAGTGGCGGCCACCCATGGCCGCGTACCGCATGTGGCATCACAAAAAACCCTTTTCCCTGTCTTCCCCGTCAATTCCCCGTCCCAATTCCCAATTACACTGCCTGGGTCACGGGACCAGGTCTTAGCCCCCGTTTGTCCTCATGAAAAGAACCAAGAAGTAACAACAAGCTGCCCGGTTTCTGAGTACCCCCGGCCCTGGAGTGGGCATGTCATACTTGGTGCTCCCCAAACATCTAGATAATTTCCTTGGCGGGTCTAGTTTCCAAAATGGGGTCACGTATGTTCACTATTTAATCACATCAGGGGATCTTCAAACGCGACATGGAGTCCACTATAGTGCATGATGTTAGTTTTCACAGATACACTCGATCTGTGTGATAAAATGAAATGTTCTATTCTACAATCCATTCTGAATGCGGTAGACATGTTCAAATGTTTTTCTGGCCACTACACTGATGCCTCCACCCATTACACTGTTTAACTATCTGATACGGCCAGGGCTAGGGGGTACTCGGTCACCGGGGTTGGTGGCTTTGTGGGGAGGGATCTCGGTGCCGTGCCCTGGTGATCATTTGAGATGTTGATGATGGGAGAAGGGGTTATTTACAGGGGATCGTGACGCCACCTGTAGTTCCCGGTAAACTGGTACTGGCGCTGCAAGCCGGCCACTGAGGTGATGGTGGGTGCAGCAGAGTGTGGTGCAGCTCCCTAGAGGTGGAGCTATTACCTCAAGGCAGCGGTGATAGAAATTGTGGATGAGGGGAGTTGTAGTGCTGAATGGTATTGCAGTTCTTACCCCTCTGCTGAGGTGCTGGTGGTGCTGAGCCCTCCGGGCACCGGCGGGAACAATAACGGAAACCAGTTCAAGTTTTACTTCTTTACTACTAGGTACCGGTAGATGGCAAAACGGAACACGGAACAGTTTGGTTTGCAGGGTGATGTTGCCAGCTCAGGGTTCCCCCTATGGAATCTCTAGATGTTCTTTGTCTTTGTCTTTCAGGGTCTCCTTCCTTCCTTACTTCTACCACCCTCGCAGAGCTCTCCCGCCAGTCCCTTGATCTACCACGGTGGGGCACGGTTGTCCTTTCCCGGATTTAAGAGGAGACCAGCCACTCCCCCGACGTCGGTACTCGGGCCGTTACCCCTGCGGTCCTGGATCTTTTGTGGTCCTGAGGGGCGAAGTACCTTGTGGCACTGTCAGCAACCCGGTTCCTATGGGCCTGCAGCTCGTCAGTCTGCGGTTAGGGCTAAACTCCTGGCTGCCTCGGCTTCCTGTGTTGCCGGTGTTCCCTCAATGTGACCAGCCAGCTCCAACCAGTCCTGGTCCGTTGCCTACTGTCCTGGGCCCCCACTTAAAGATAGGGCTCCCTCCTCTCAGCTGGGTTGTCAGGCCTGACCTTCCTGCCTGCTTTCCCAGCACCGTCTGTCTAACTGTCACTTTCCCTCCCACTACTCTATCCTAGGCTCCCCCCTCACCCCTTTGGGACCTACTAAATTACCGGCCCCCTATTCTAAGTGGTGTGGTCCTAGGTGGGTGTAAAACAGACTCCATAAAGTGAACCCTGAACTGATGACCTTACAGGGAAAAGAGAAACACATTTTTATATTAAAGTGTAATACTACCCTGTGACGCCCAGCCACAGGGGCGCCACATATCCGCTACAATACAAACCTATCACTTTCACCTAAAAAGCTCTCGTCTGTTCTGCACCATGAATCAGCTCCTCCATCATTTCTATTACCCTAATCATGCTCTCCATTCTGCAACTGAATAATTCTAAAATCCTTCATAATCTGAATGTCCCACTTCCATTTCCAAGACTTCTGTCATGCTGCCCCTGTTTTCTGGAATGTACTACACAACACTATCCAATACCTAGACTAAGCGTGCTCTAAAACACATCTCTTTAGACTAACATACAATGATGAAGACGATATCTAGATTTGTGAATTCTGGAAGCCTTTTTGTTGAGCTATCGCTATCTCATCTGTCCGGGCACCTTAATGATAAAATATACTCAGGGGCCCCATCTTTTCTGTGCCTAAAGCAATGATATATTCTTTTCTTTACTCTTTACTCTTTTCTTTTAAGTGGAAGTTGCACTGAATAACAGTGAGTTTTCTAGGTTTTCCTGTTGTTTTTTAGGTTAAACCAGGTGAATGCACATGACAGGTAATCTGAGGTAAGATCGCTGTAGGCCAGATATGTCCTCGCTGTAGGTTTAGTTCATTGCACTTTATTTACATTCTTTGTGTAGGCCATTCTAGACCTTAGTTCATATCTGGAATGTAATAAATCAGTCATAAGAAAAACACACAGGCCACTTCCGATCTGTTCTTAACTCTTTAATGGCAGAATATAGCACTCAAAAGAATATCAATGCCTCCTAAGAAATTATTCACTCATAACTATATATACTGAAAGGTAACTTAACCTTTATTCAATTTCCTGCTATACCGTACATACAGCATATTGTACACCATGGGGGCAACGCGTAGAGGTAATACAAGGGGACAGACTGCGCACAGGAGAAAGCGCATGGGGGAGAGATGGCACAAGGGGATGGACAGCACACAAGGAAAAAAGAGAGAACTCACAGAGGGAGAGACGGCACAAGGGGACGGACAGTACAGAGGGGAAAAAGAGAGCTCACAGAGGGAGAGATGGCACAAGGGGACAGACAGCAAATAGGAGGAGAGACTGCCAACAGGGGGGAGAGAGTGCACAGGAGAGAGACAACACAAAGGAAGAAAGAGCACACAGCAGGGAGAGAGTACAAGGGGGGAAAGACAGCACACAGCAGGCAAACAGCACACAGTGGGAAGAGACAGCGCACAGTGGGAAGAGAGAGTGCACGGGGGAGAGACCGTACTAGGGGAGAGAGCACACAGGGGGAGAGAGAACAGAACTAAGCATACTACATCAATATGTAAACAGAACAGAGCTTACTATATAGATACAGGAACAGAACTAAATCTACTACATAGATACAGGAACAGAACCAAGCCTTCTACATAGATACAGCAACAGAACCAAGCATATTATATACATAAAAGAACAAAAAAAATATTACTACTTCAATTTGGAAACAGAACTGAGCTTACTACATAGATACAAGAATGACCATGCCTACTACATAAATTCAGGAAAATACCAAGCCTTCTACTTAGATACGGGTACAGAACCAAGCTTAATGCATAAATATTTTGCCAGAACTTAGATTACTACATAAATAAAAGAACAGGAAGGAGCTTTATGGATATATAAGGGAGCAGAACCGATTTTACTACATAGATACAAGAACAAAAACAAACTTACTACACAGATACGAGTACAAAACTGACCTTTGTACATCAATATGGCAACAGAACTACATAGATACAAGCCAACCAAGATAACTACATAGATATGGAAACAGAACAAAGCTTACTGCATAGATATAGTACCAGAACGGAGCTTACGGAATAGAATAGATAGAGCAAAATCAAGCTTACTACTATGGAAATCCATGGACTGGTATATATCATATTTAAAAAATACAATGTTAGGGCCTGTTTTACATTACATTAATGTGTATCACATGTATCATATGAACTATATGCTAGCAATAACATATATAAAGTGCATGATAGATATTTGTAGGTGCAAAGTAGTGATGAGCGAGCAGTAAAATGCTCGGGTACTCGATGCTTGGGTCGAGCATATCGAGATGCTCTGGTGCTTGACCCGAGCTCTGAGCCCAGTGTTAACCTATGGGAAACCAAACCATTTTTCTGGCGGCACCCCCAGCAGCCTGGATAAACGCTACAAAAGTCACAAATGTATAAGAACCGTGCTCAAGTGACATGGGAACAGCATAGGAAAGACCCCTTTAAGCATTTCTGACTCCCAGGTCACTGCTGTGAACAATGTTGTCTGAGTATTACGACACTTTTACAGACTCAAAATCAAACGTCCAAAAACGAAACCACAATGGATTTTTCCCTGGGGAAAATGTTAAGGGCTCATACTCACTTGTGAGACAGTGTTGGTGTATCATAATTTTTGTTTATTACATTAAAGATTTAAAAAAAAAAAAAAATTGGGATGCACTCCGATGCCCCTTTTAAGAGACGTGAAGGAGGGCATCATTAAATATTGTATGTTCCCATTATTAGGAAGTGGGTCTCCTATAGTCTTACCCTATGCAGGGCTGTCAAAAATTGAGAGGCACTCCGATGCCCCTTTTAAGAGATGTGGAGGAGGGCCTCTTTAAATACTGTTCCCATTATTAGGAAGTGGGTCTTCCATAGTGTTGCCCTATGCATGCAGCCAAAAATTGGTAGGCACGCCGATGCCCTTTTGAAGACACGTGGAGGAGGGCCTCATTAAATAATGTTCCCATTATTAGGAGGTGGGTCTTCCATAGTGTTGCCCTATGCAGGCTGCCAAAAATTGGGATGCACTCCGATGCCCCTTTTAAGAAACGTGGAGGAGGACCTCATTAAATATTGTATATGTTCCCATTATTAGGAAGTGGGTCTTCCATAGTGTTGCCCTGTGCAGGCTGCCAAAAATTGGGAGGTACTCTGATGCCCCTTTTAAGAGATGTGCAGGAGGGCCTCATAAAAACAATGTTCCCATTAAAAAGGAGTGGGTCTCCTATACTTGTAATGCCCATGCACTAAGTATGAACTGAAACATTTACCCCTGGGGGTATACATGAATATACTGTCTAACCTTTTTTGGGTTATGGGCATCATAAACACCATTTAAAAATATGTGGGAGTTGCATCATGAACCACGGTCACCCTGGTGATATGGTGGTGGAGGATGAGGAGAAGGAGGAGCACTAGAGCCAATAGCCAAAATCAGGAAGCTTATAGCCATGTTTGGGAGTGAAGAGGAGCATGGGAATATACATCTCCAAAAAATACAATTTGAGTTTATATTACGCTGCCATCATTTGGTGGTGTTGAAAAGTCTGGCCCAATCCAGCCCTTGTTCATTTTAATAAGAGTCAGCCTGTCAGCATTTTCAGTTGACAAGCAGGTGCACGTATCAGTAATATTTCCCCCTGCACTAAAAATGTGCTTTGACAAAATGCTAGCGGCAGGGCAGGCCAGGACTTCCAAGGCGTAGAGAGCTAGTTCATGCCACGTGTCCAGCTTGGATACCCAATAATTATAAGGCACAGAGGAATCATGGAGGACATTGGTACGGTCGGCAAGGTACTCCTTCAGCATCATCCCAAACTTTGCAGTCCTTGTGAGAGTACCCTGCGCCTCAGGGCCTGTGCTATGGGAGAGGCTGTGAAAACTCTCCCAGAACTTTGAGAGTGTTCCCCTGCCTCTGCTAGATTGGAGTTGTGTCTCTCTCGCTTGTACTCCTTGGTTGTCCACCGAACTGTGACCTCTGCCACCAGTGTTATCAGAAGGGAAATTTTTTACTAATTCCGCCACAAGGGTCTTCTGGAACTGCCCAATTTGTAGACCTCTCCGCTTCAGGAATAAAAGATATAAAGTTCTCCTTGCAGCATGGGTCTAAAAGTGTCACCAACCAGTAATGAGTGTCACACAAGATATTGAAAACGCGATGATCATGGTACAGGCAGTGTAACATAAAGTCAGCTATGCGCGCCAGACTGGTAACAGGCAGGACTTCTGTGTCCTCACCAAGAGGACAACTGACCATGCTCTCCTCCTCCTCCCTGTCCTATGGCCATCCACGCTGAACAGACGGTATGAGAGTTATGCAGGTAGTACCGTCTATAGCGCATGAAACTAGCCCCTGTTCTTCCTCCTCCTCATTGTCCCCCAATTCCACGTTGGGATGAGATGAGGCTGGGCTGTGTGTAATCATCCTGTATGGTTCCTTGCTCCACCTCATCATGCTCCGCCTGCAATGACTTTCTAAAATGGGCACACAGGCAGTGTACTTTGACGAGCAGACCCAACAGCTCTGGGTATGATTTAAGAAACCGCTGAACCCACGAGGTTGAGCACATGGGCCAGGCATGGGACAGGTGTCAGCTTGCCTCGCCTCAGAGCTGCCACCAGGTTCCGGCCATTGTCACATACGAGCATGCCTGGCTGTAGGTTCAGCGGTGTGAGCCACAGATCTGCCTGCTCTTTCAGAGCTGTCCACAACTCTGTTGCTGTTGCTGTTTGGCCGAGGCAGTGCTGCAGTGCTTCCAGTTTCTGACTGATGTGGAGGGTTAAGAGGAGGTGGCTGATTAGGATGACGTGTAGGAGTTGTAGACTGTGGGGGCATCCCTGATTGAGTTAGGGCCCGCAATTCTTTGCATTGGGAGGACGTGTTCCATCTAAAGGTCCGACTGGGTCCCGTCTTCCACTATATTAACCCAGTGTGCTGTCAGCGAGATGTTCCGTCCCTGCCCACAAGCACTTGTCCACGTGTCCGTGATTAGGTGGACTTTGCGGGAAACTGCATTATTAAGGGCACGGCTAATGTTTTGGGACACGTGCTTGCGTAATGTGGGGACGGCACACCGGGAGAAATAGTGGCGGCTGGGGAATGAGTAACGAGGGATGGCGGTCGCCTTCAAGTTCCGGAATGATTCCATCTCCACTAGCCTAAAAGGCAACATTTTGAGCGCAAGCAATCATGAAATGTGCAGATTGAGTAGTGTGGCCTGTGGGACATTGGCTGCATGTTTGTGCTTGCGTTCCAAGGACTGGGGTATGGACAACTGAACACTGCGTTGGGACAAGGACAAGGACATGGTTGCTGATGTTGGTATGTCTGATTGTGTAATGACAGGTGCAGGACAAGAGGCATCTTTGCAAGCCCTATGGACAGGGGATTGCCTTGCACGCACAACAGTGGAAGAAGCAGTGGTGTTACCTGTAGACACTGCTCCTGGATCTTGGGATTCAGCCCGCAAAGTCGGGTGCTTTTCTGCCATGTGCCTGTGTGGCGCCCCACTGGTCAGTGTGCCACTTTAGGGGTACTGCACCCACAATAGAGTGTGCAGTATTCCTGTTGCAGGGGAATGTAAAGTCAACATGAGGTTCCCATCCTAGCACTCACGCACACTAGCCATGGATGCTGGGGTTAAGTCCTAGGACAGAGACCCAGTCCCAGAGGGCGGAATTAGGTGAGATCGGAAGACACACAGTTGGATGTAGTCCGGATTGAGAAGCAAAGCAAGGTAGGAGCCAGAGAGAGAGAAGGGTCTCCCAGGGAGGGGGCTTGAGAGAAAAGGCAGCCCAGGAAAAGAACGAGGAAACCCCGTACCGGACCATCCATAGTCCGGGGGAATCCTAGTCCACCAATGGAGTACCGGCTCCGAGGAACGGTACAGGCGAGGTCACCACCTGAGCCGTCGACTCTGGCCGTCGTGGGTTTTTTCAGTAACCCCGACATCCCTGTTCAGAACGTGCAGTCCACTAGAAGGAACCTGGTAGACAAGCGGGCTGTGCAGGCAGCGCGAGTAAAGTGAGGAGGTGCAGGACAGACCAGCAGGACATGGGATTGACAAGAGAAGGTATACTACGGGAATCTCAAAGAGACTTTACCCTCTTCTGTGACTACCCGGTCAGCTACCCATCTAAAGACTGTATAAGCTGTAACTTGAAATGCCATCTGAACCTGTTCCAGTAAATCACCCGTACAGAGTCATAAGGTCTCAGTGTTTTCTTTTTATTCTAGACTGCTGCACTGCTCCACAGACTATACCCAGCAGCACCACCACAAGTGCTGACCTGCCCCGGGGATTCAGCTCCTCCTGCAGGGAGCTGCAACATCCAAGCTGCAATACCATCGTCTCCAGAGGTCTGAAGCGGCGCTGGTGAACCTCACCAGAATCTGCAGGTGGCGTCTTGACAAACATTATTCTCTTATTCCCTTTTAACAACCTCCCCCAATTTTTAGGCTGACCACTAGGGCCACGGGTCCGGACCTGCAACTCTACGCCTAGGTACTGAGTCCCATAGGCCCTCGGGAGCATCAACTGATCATGCTGGTGGTGGTCAGGCTGGTAGTTTTGCTACCCCTGCTGATGCCGGCATGGCATGAGGTGCAATTGGCCTTTTTGGAATTGTCAGCAGACTCTTTAAAAAACAGCCAGACTCGGGAAGACCTAAGAGTTATACTGGCAACTTCCATCGTGTTGGTGTTAGGGGCAACGGTTGCCCGCATTCTATGTGCAGCCACCACACTGCTTCTTCCTGCCTGTTGGGGTGCTACGCCTCCCTCCCTCTGTGCGCAGCTGTACTTACTCTGCATGTCTTCCTGCCAGGTTGAGACAGTTACTAGATCATCCAGCATGTCGTCTTCCAATTTCTCATCCTGGTCCTCCTCCTGACTTTCTGGCAATTTTGACTCATCATCGTCCACCTCTTGTGACATTTTCCCACCGTCGCCTTCGTGTGACCGTGGCTGCTCAAATATTTGGGCATCGCTACATACGATCTCCTCATGCCCCACTTCAAGTGGGGCAGCGAGAGGCCTGAATCTATGAATGGATAAGTGAACAGCTCTTCAGAGTGTCCAAGTGTGGGATCATTTTTTGTCTAGGCACTCGGCATGGTGGGAGGAAGGAGGATCAGAGTGAGGAATATGCGGTCCAGACTCACATGAAGGAGGTTGTTGGCCAAACTCTTGCTATTCATGACCCCGTCCATCCTCCCTTCAATATGGTCCAGTTGCACTGTCCCCTTTGTAGAAAATAACTATGCTTCACGGTTGGGATTGTGTTCTTGTGGTTGTACTTATCCTTCTTCTTCCTCCAAACACATTGAGTGGAGTTGATACCAAAAAGTTCTATTTTGGTCTTATCTGACCACATGACCTTATCCCATGCCTCCTTTGGATCATCCAGATAGTAATGGCGAACCTCAAACGTGCCAGGACATGTGATTATGTGAGAAGGGTGATTTTGTGTGCTTTGCAGGATTTTAATCCATGGCAGTGTAGGGTGTTATTAATGGTAATCTTTGAGACTGTGGTCCCAGCTCTCCTCAGGTCATTGGCCATGTCCTCCCATGTAGTTAAAAGCTGATTACTTACCTTTCTCAGAATCATCCTTACCCTAGTAGGTGAGATCTTGCATGGAGCCCCAGACCGCAGAAGATTAACTGTCTTCTTGTGTTTCTTCCATTTTCTAATAATTGCACCAACAGTTTTTACCTTATCACCAAGCTTCTTGCAAATTATCTTAAAGCTCATCCCAGCCTTGTGCAGATCTAAAATTTTGTGCTTGGGGTCCTTAGACAGCTCTTTGGTCTTGGCCATGGTTGAGAGGTTGGATTGTGATTGATTGAGTGTGTGTTGAAATAGTATGGCACTTCAGGAAATAGGTGCTCAAGTAGGGTCCTCGGACCATAATCCATGAAAAATGAACTTGGCAGACTATACTTTTGCTTTCAAATTGACACAGTGTAGAGCTGTGTACTCAGCACAAAATAGCCATGCGGTGGATGCTGTGGCTAGCTCCACAGCTCCTGTATTAGACGAATTACTTAGACTGGGCATGCAACTGATGAAGGTCAGAGTATAAGACCGAAACATTTTCATTAGCTTACAAGTACCATCATAAATAAACACGGCACTTTGAGTGTGTGGACAGGTGTCTTGTAGACAGGTAACGAGTTCAAGCAGGTGAAATTAATACAGGTAATGAGTGCAAATTAGGAAGGCTTCTTAGGGTGCCTTCACACTGTGGCGTGATCCGGTCTGGGGCTGTCCGGGATGACCCTGACAGCCGCGGACTGGATCAGCACACAGGACTGGAGGGCTAATATGCCCTCCGGTCCGGTGTGCAGCTGCACACACGCGGCGCCGTGGTCCTGACTTATCAGCAGCGGGAACTACGTGAGGCTGCACACCAGACCGGAGGGCATATTAGCCCCCCAGTCCTGTGTGCTGGTCAAGTCCGCGGCTGTCAGAGTCATCCCAGACAGCCCCGGACCGGATCATGCCGCAGTGTGAAGGCACCCTTAAAGAAAAACTTAGGCTGGCTTCACACCACGGTTTTTCCCTGATCAGGTTCGATCAGGTTTTGTGTGTCAAAACCAGGAGAGGAACCAGGAGACGAACTTGCAGAGAAAAACTATAAGTGAAATATTGACACCTGTTCTGAGTTTTTGAGACACTCCTGGTTTTGACACACAAATCTGATCGAACCTGATCAGTGAAAAAACTGCAGTGTGAAACCAGCCTAACAGGTCTGTGAGAGGCAAAATTCTTGCTTGTTGGAAGGTGATCAAATACTTTTTTCATGCAAATGAATGCAAATTAATTATTTAAAAATCATACAAAATCATACAAAATGTGTTTTTTTAGATTTAGATCTTTTAGAACTATACCTACAATAAAAATTACAGACATCACCATACTTTGTAGGTGGAAAAACTTGCAAAATTGGCAGTGTATCAAATACTTATTTTCCCCACTGTATGATATGCATACTCCCAGCCAGATTCCGAGTAGAGAGTGGCACCTCGCTCAATACATTTGCATTGAGCGAGGCCACGCCATCTAGTCAGATTCTATCCGATAGTATGCATAGGGCAGGGGTGAAGGCCTTGAGGGGCGCCAACAGTGCAGGTTTTCAGATTTCCTTAATAATGCACAGGTTATAATTGAGTCCCCTGGTGATAATTCCAACCCCTGTGCAATGCTAAGGAAATCCTGAAAGCATGACCTATTGGAGGCACTCGAGTCCTGTAGTTCCCCATCCCTGGCATAGAGCATAGTTGACTCTTACACCACTGAATCCTCACAGTACACAGTGACTGCAGACTTAGCGGAATTGACACATTTCAGAAAATCTTGGTGTCAATGTGTAAGTTATTCTAAAAACAAACAAACAACGCTTTACTCACCATTCCTGATTCTAAGATTCTAAAGCAGAGTATCTGCCGTTGAACACGGTGTCCGCTACTGACTATGGTGCTGAGCTCACAGATTGGCTGCAGAGCACGCTGTCAGCGTCTTAGCCAATAATCAGACACCAGGAGGGGCGTCAGATATTCAATGCTGGATGCGTACAAGGTTTTTTAATACCAAATTGCACGTGGAGACAAAAGTTTTTTAAAGGGGATAACGCCGTTAAGACGTAGACTTAAGGCCCCATTACACGCTGCGATGTCCCAGTGATCCTATCAACAATAGGGATCACTGGGACATCACTATCTGATCGCTGGTGAGCTGTCACACAGACATACTCACCAGCGATCAGCGACCAGCGAGAATGCTGGTAACCAGGGTAAACATCGGTTAACTAGGCATAGTGCTGCGCTTAGTTACCAATGTTTATCAGCCTCCCAGAGTGTGCTGTGTGGCGCTGGGAGGTCGTTGATCGTTGGTCTCCCACTGTCACACACGCCGATGCTGGCTGCCCAGCAGGAGACCAACGATCATAAAACTGAATTAGTCCTTACCGGTAATTCCTTTTCTTGGAGCCTTCCACGACAGCATTGGAGGATGTCGTCCACGCCCTATTGGGGGACAGGAACACAGAGAGGTTAAAAGCCCCTCCCCTTCCTCAGTACTCCAGTGTTTACCAAGATCACCCTTAGCCATGGATTATCTGATACAAACCGGAACCAAACACCAACAAGGGGGGGAACTGATGCTGTCGTGGAAGGCTCCAAGAAAAGGAATTACCGGTAAGGACTAATTCAGTTTTCTCCATTCGCCTTCCACGACAGCATTGGAGGAATACCACCGATACTCCTCAGGGTGGGACTATTGCCTGTAGGACTCTCCTACCAAAGGACAGATCCCGACTGAAGGACAGATCTAACCTATAGAGGCGAGAAAAAGTGAGGAGAGGCTACCACGTAGCCGCTCTGCAAATCAGCTCCGATGAAGCTCCAGCCTGCTCCGTCCAGGGAGTAGCAGCAGCCCGAGTTGAAGGAGCCTTCAACTCCACCGGAGGAGCAAGGACCGGAGCGACGTAGACCTCACAGATCGCCTTCTTGATCCATGAAGTGATGGTAGCCTGGGAAGTCTTCTCCCTGTATTATTCCCAAAAGCCGAACAAACAGGTTCTGATCTAACCTCCAGGAAGCAGACTCTCGGAGATAGAGGAGGACAGTCCGACGAACATCCAAGGAGTGAAACACGGCCTTAGCCGCATTAGCAGGAGATTGACAAATTGAAGGCAGAACCACATCCTGGGACCGATGGAAAGCCGACAACTTTCAAAAGAAAAGATGAATGCAACCGAAGCGTAATGCGAACAACGGACACCACGAGGCACGGAGCCCAGACAGAGAGTGCCTGCAGTTCTCCAACTCTGGGAGCAGAAGTGATGGCCACCAAAAACGCCACCGTGTGAGAGAGAGACGTAAGGGATGCAGCAGACAAGGGTGCAAAGGGACTTCGAGCAAGCCCTTGGAGAACAAGCATCAAATCCCAGGGAGGGACAGAAGGCCGAATCCGGGGACGCCACCCCCAAGCAGAAGTAAAAAACTGCTTGAGCCATGGATGGGAAGCAAGATCCTGGGCAAAAACTGCCCCAAGTGCCGACCTCTGGACTTAAAGAGTGCTCGGCCGAAGCCCCAAATCCAAGCTACGCTGCAAAAATCCAAGAGTTTGGGCCACATTGGGATGATGCATGGTCGGGATGGAAGGAGCACACCAGGACAGGAACCGATTCCAGCCCTCCCGTAAATAGCGTTTGTCACAGGCTTCCTGCTCTGCTGAAGCGTGGGGATCACTGCCTGGGAGAGACCCTTGGTCCTCAGGATCCCAGCCACAAACAGCCAGGCGCGCCTGAATGAGCCACTGAGGGCCCGGGTGAAACAGAGGACCCTGGGACAGTAGGTTGAGACTGGGCTAACATAATCGGTCCCTCCAGGCCCAGGTCTCGGATGGCGTCGTACCACGCCAGTTTGGGCCCCAGGGTAGCCACCAGGATAGTGTCACCCCCTCTGCCCGAATCCGTTGCAACGTCTTGGGAAGTGGCGGGATTGGAGGAAATGCATACACCAACCGGAAGTCCCAGGGATGGGCAAAAGCATCCAGCCCCCGAGGATGGTTCAACCGCGTCAGGGAGAAAAAGGTTGGCACCTTTGTATTCGAGACCGAAGCGAACAGGTCGATCGAAAGGACACCCCACCTGTCCGTAAGAGAGCGAAATACTTCCGGATGGAAGCACCATTCTCCTGGGTGGACCTCCGTGCGGCTCAAGAATCTGCCTGTACATTGGCCATTCCCTTCAGATGTACTGCCGAGGATGAGAGAAGATGGCGTACTGCCCACAAAAAGAACAGTCTTGCCAGCCCCTGCAAGTGTAAGCCACGAGTACCGCCTTGGTACCGCAAGAAAGCAACCGTAGTCACATTGTCTGACAGGACCTTGACATGATGACCCCGGAGAACGTGAGCTGCAGCAAGAAGCGCTTCCTCCACTGACAGAAGTTTGAAGACTGGCGACTGACCGAGCGACTCCAAATCCCCTGGAACGGTGTGCGAACTTCCATAGTGCCCCAACCGGAACCGCTGGCATCAGTGGGAACGGAGGTCACAGGAAGGTGTCTGGGAATCATCCCCAGGAAAGCGAGGTTACCACCCGCCCCGGGGTCCGGACCCGCGAGTTTAAGGAATCCTGACGTCTGTCCCAGGAACTCAGTATGTGTTCCTGGAGCAGTCGGGAAGGAGCCTGAGCCCATGTTACTGACTGAATGCAGGCCATCATGGCCCCTAACAGGGACATTGCTTCCCGCAAGGAGGGCGACCCCCTTGCCCGGAAGCGGGTCAGATTCACGCGGCGCAAAAGCTGATATGCCGCAGGAAGGAACGAGGTCTGACTGGAGGAGGCCAGCAAGACTCCCAAAAATTGACGTCGGGTTGCAGGCACCCGTTCCGATTCCCGAAGATTGGGTACCCATCCTAGGGACTGAAGAATCTCCAACGTGTTGGAGACCTTTGTGCGCAGAAGCACTGCCGAAGGAGCCACCACCAACATGTAGTCTAAATAGGGAAGCATACATATCCCTGGGTCTGGATGAATGTGATCGCTTCCCCCATGAGTTTGGTAACCTCTGGGGCCGACGAAAACCCAAAGGGCAGCACATTAAGCCGAGAATAGACCGTCCCGCCTGCCCCGGAGATCGTGAATCGCAGAAAGCGCTTGTGGGACGGGTGAATGGGGACATGAGAATACGCGTTCTGGAGGTCCACAACAACCTGGAGTAGCGCCCCTGGCCCTCCTGTCCAGGAGGAACCGGGGACCCCACACCCGAATCCAACAGGTGTCGTAGACCCGACAAGAAAAACCGTGCGAGAGTCCCCTGAGGAAGGGGAGAGGACTCGAAGACATGGAGGGGCTGGCTCTCGAATTCCAAGCGTAGACCCTCCCAAATGGTCGAGAGGATCCAAGGGCACAAGGAGATTGCTTGCCACTGTGGCAGAAACCGCAGGAGCCGCCCCGCTATGGGAAGGCGACCTTGTTTAGGGGCGGCTGATGATGCCGCTGCTGGGGGAGCAAGATATTACGGGTCTTGTTCCCGTACTGGAATGCCCAGCGACCTGACTTACCCTTCCTTTTAGACTGGGAGGGTTGGCTGCGCTCAGGCCAAAAGGACTGCCTCCGAAAGGGCTCCTGTTCCGGGAGACACCTTTTCCGGTCTGACACCTTTTCCAGGATGTCATCCAATGCCCTTTGCAAGGGGAGGCCACACAGCTGGAGCTTAGACGTGACCTCCCCATTCCACCTTTGTAAGCCACACTGCCCTGTGAGTGTGTTAGCCAACACTGCGCAAACTGGCGCCAACGCGGAACGACTCAGCAGAATGCATCGGCCAGGAAGCCCGTAGCCGTCTCAGAGTGGAATGGAGTCCAAAGCTCCTCCCTGGGGTACCCTGCAGGATGAATTTCCCCCAGCTGGGTGGGGACCCGTAAAGAGAGACCTGCTCACATGTAGGGGAAAATGTAACCGTTAAAGACATTGCTGCCCTTCCCGGGGATTTTTTGAGGACACTCTCCATTTTACGAACGAGGGGGTCCTTAAACCGGGAGGAATCTTCAAAAGGGAAGCGGTCTTATATGTAAGTTCCCAAATGGAAGTACTGCCATAGACCTTCTGTTAGAAGTCCATTGACTTTATAGAACTTCCATAAGATTCCCATTGGGACTATGGGGTCTCCCATCCAAGCCCGTGACTGAGGCTCCTGTGCTTTTTGCTTCAACGTGTGTCAAGGGCATGCACAATGGGTTTTACAATAGCAGCGATTGCTACCCTGGCCACCTGGATGTCCACCTTCGGGACCTCCCAGACAAAGTCATCACCCTCCAATCCACTCGGATGGGGTGACCGCTTAGCCTTCAGGCCTCTGAACATTTAGTCCTGCACAGAAGAAGGGGATTCCACCACCTCTACTCCATGGTACAATGGACAGTGGTCCACAATTGCACCCATGGACTCCTGGAAAATAGTAATGTCCATATTCTCGTGTCTGGAAAAGAGGCAACAGCGGCAATTTTCCACGCCGTCCTCTAACGCTGAGCTTGGCCAGCCTCCATAGACCCACAGTACAATCCTGGAGCTTCCTCTCTAAAAGGGGGGAAGGCCCGAAGCTGCAGCAAAAACCTGCGGGGCCCAAAAGATAGAAGCCTGCACCTTTCCCTAATGGATTGGAGCCCCCAAAGCAAGGTTTGGGGAGTCCATCCTGAAAAACCCCTGTCAGTCATGGCCGACACCTTGTTGTGGAAGAGGGAAATTTTGTGCCGCAGCCACATTATTGCTCCCTTTCACAGACGGCCCTTGTCTCCCTTTAGACAAAAGGGAAGAGAAGGGGGTCCAGCGTGAGTGCAGGGCTTAAATAACTCACCCCTTTGCCACCCCCAGAAACACTTACATGAGCGGGGGGAAAACGCTGGGCTTGCAGAAAGCAGAGGTGGAAGCCTATCACCTTCCATGTTTCAGGGATCGCCTTACCTGGTGTTAGCTTCCGGCGGGTACTTATCCAGAAGTACCGTGCCCCCAACGAGGAACACTGTTCCCTCCCTCCTCCTGGTCCCGGCCGCGGGCAGTAGCGCACGAAAGTCCCTTTGGGTTCCTGGAGCCGCCCCAGCCTCCCCACCTCTTATCAGGAGCTGCCCGCCCAAACCGGAAGTGCCATCCCGGAACCGGAAGTGTCACACCCGAAACCCGGAAGTGCCTGGGGCCCACCTCTGATGCATGCCCCCCAGGGACCTCACTGGAGGGGGAGACGCCGGAGAGCTGAACAGGCCTTCGGCGTTGCAATACCGGCCTGCTTTGCCCCGTTTGGACGCGGAAGGCCCGGTGGTCCCACCACGGGAGCCCCGAGAAGGAGGAGAGGCCGCCCGACGTCCCCCTGGCCCGGCTGTAAGTCCACCCCAATGCTGCCCCTGCCGGCCCCTGACAGCACTGGAACCTTCCATGCCCAAGGGGGTCAGGAAGAACACTGGAGTACTGGGGAAGGGGAGGGGCTTTTAAACCCCCTCTGTGTTCCTGTCCCCCAATAGGGCGTGGACGACATCCTCCAATGCTGTCGTGGAAAAGGGGGAATGGGGAAAAATAGTCCTGGCCATTTACCAACGATCAGCAAGTTGACCGGTGACATTTTCAACAATTTTTAGCGATATCATAGCATGTAACGGGACCTTAAAAAGATACAATATAACTGATTTTTATTTCCTTTTCAACAAGTGATTTCCTGAATTCCTTTTAGTCGTTGAGAGAGAAAAGAACATGCCAAGAGCTGTTCTGGCTGCTTTTATTTGGAGGTTAAGGTTTAAGTAATATAAATAGAGTCCTGTGGAATTTGCTTCCATAAGTCCCAATTTATATTAATTATACGGGCAGTGTTTCAGACGCGTACAAATGAAATAATCGTTCATGTGACCGACTAGACGGGATTGAAATGTCACCACTAGAGGGTAAATCATGGGGAAGTTCCCCCCTGATTTTTACCCAATGCCTGCTGGGTAATATAGATTTGTTTTCTGATTAATGAGAACATGTCCAGCAGAGTTGTTATTATGCGTACTGTCAGGCTGTAAAATAGGGCTGGGGTACCACAGTACGGGTGCATCAATGGATAATACCTCAGAGAAGACCAATATGTCTGTTTCAAAATAAAAAACATGTCTTGCCAAAAATATATGTTCTATATTTTTGTTTTTACTATTGGAAAGAAATTATTAAAAAATTAGCTACTGGGTTATTTTCTTTGTCAAAGGGGTATGTCGTTACGTCTGATGTGGTCAGCTTTTTATTGGACAGTGTACTCTCCTTTTTTAAAAAAAACAGATATCAAATTATTTTCATATGTCAGAAGCAATAATATGGGAAAAAGAACATAGCAAAAACAAAGAAAAATGAGTAAAATGTATGCGAGTTTTAGTATTTTTAAACCATAGTAGAAAAGCGGAAAGGTCGACTTTAAAAACCTACCAGGGGGGGCCCAGACGTATGGGCCCCATTTTAAGAAATTTTTCGGGGCCCTTCCTCCCCTCATAGTGGCAACAAAGTAATGTAAACATATAGATTGTAATATTTATTTACAACGCAACTATCAAATCTAAATAGTAAAGTTGTTTAATTTTTTAATATGATAATAAAAACTAATAGCAAGATAGTTCTTACTTACCTACCCGTTCTACCTACCACTTGCATAGGTCTGTCACAAACCTCTCTAGCCAGTGATTCTGCTGCTTCATGTCAATAGACAGCTCTTAGGCCCCTTTCACATCAGCGGCAAGCTGATGTTTGTGGCAGATCCAGCAGGTGGTGCCGCATAACGGCCGACTTGTGGCCTGGATGCGGCAAGCCCCATGCTTGCAGCGTTTTTTTTTCGCGGCTGCAAGTGCCGCATTTGCCACACCTGGCAGAACCGCAAGCCCCATACAAAATGATGGGGCTTGTGACTCGCCCAGGGCAGGGTACTGAGCTTTCAGGCTCAGTCTGGGGTGTCACGGGTGGCTGCCCGAGGCTGTGGCCCTGGTGGTCAATAGTTAAAGTAAAAGAAAATAAAAATATATATAAGTTCGTGACGCCACCTGCAGTACCTGGTGATGCTCATCAGCGCCGGTACAGTTCTCCGGTGGTCGATGGTATGGCGGCGACGATGGTATAGTCCTCCGCAGGCAGGACTGGACCGCCGAGGCAGCGTTTCTGTGAGAGGAAAATTAGTTCATGCAAGAAAGGATGCAGCAGAGTCGATAACTCACTTCACCGGGTACTTTACTGGAAAACTTTCAGGCATCTTTACAGTCTTTCAGTGCAGTAGATGTTACAATGACAAATGCTACGGGTGCTGCAAGTGGAATTTCTGGCTGATAGATGGATCCCTCACTATGTACCGTTCCTGTTCCTTTCTTTCCCTTGCCTCCCAGTGGCGGTGAAGTCTGACTTCTTAAAGACTGGTCTGACCGCCTGCTATTCTTCATTCTCCTCTCCCTTATACCCGTCAGGTGAACCTTCTCTGGTCTCTGCAGCATCCTGCTGTGCCTGATCCCCTCTTTCTGGGCTCTTTGGGAGTCGGGGCTGTATCTGGAGACCTCCCCGGTCATCGGATTTCTGTGAGCCTTATAGAACTCACAGGTGCGGGCTCTGATACCTGGTTCCTTTCCTGGGGCAAACTCTCCGGTTACTCTGCTCCCCACTTAGAGTGAACTCCCACTTTGAGTTTCTTTCTCTCTTCCCTTCCTTCTGTGATTTGTTCTTCTCTCAGTTCCGTGGGTACCTCTGTCGAGGAGACCCTCCTTGCTCCCTCAAGGCTGACTGCCTGGCTCTGACTAACTCTCTAGTTTCCCCTGGAGGTCACTATATTCCCTCCTGGGGTCCCTCCCACCTGCTGACTAGTGTGGGGTGTGAGTTCTAGGGTTCCACCTACTGGCCATAGTTCCACTTGCAGTGGGGTGACTACACCGCTTTTATGGGTGTAGTACCCCTTTTGTGGCACCTACATAGTGGGGTGCCACACTTGCTGCATCCGGGCATCATCCCGGTGCATCCGGTCCAGGACCAGGATCCCCCTTCGTTGATGCATCCAAGCTTATCCCCAAGCTTGGGGAGATCAGCTGCATCAAGAAACGGGGTCCTGGGGCCCCCAAGACCCCCCCTTTGGAAGGGGGGTCCAGAGGAGAAGCTCGGCTGCATTAAGGAAGCTTCCTTGATGCAGCTGAGTTTCCCTCCCAGTGCCCCCCTTCTAAAGGGGGGTCCTTGGGGCCCCAGGAACCCCCCTTCTTTGAGGCATCCAAGTCCTGGGGCCCCCAGGATCACCCTTTGGAAGGGGGGTCCTGTGGGAGAAGCTCAGCTGCATCAAGGAAGGCCCCCCCCCCCAAATCATGTTGGTCAGGTCACTGACTGTTTAATTATTTATTCCCTCCCCACCAAAGCCCTGGAGCTCTTACCTGGAGCAGGCCAGGCAAGGGGAGCATCAGAGTCGGATGATCCTCAGCTCATGTAGGATCATCAGGAGTGTCACAGTCAGACGGCAGGCCCTCAGGCACCGGGTATGAGCGCACGCCTCTACTCGATCTTGCCGCAGGCCCTCAGCCTCAGCCGCCCTCAGTCACCCGCCGGCCGCCAGCGCTTGCTCACTGTCACTTCCGGGTGAGAATATGCCCTCCGGTCTGGTGTGCAGCCGGACGCAGCTGCAGCTGCTGATAAATCAGGACCGAGGCTCGCAGGGAGCTAGCTGTGGTCTTGAAACAACAGTGGCGTGCAGCCGCAGGTGTCTGGTTTCCCGGATCCTCCCAGACCGAGACATTGTTAGGGAGCGCCGGATTGCACCGGATCCGGGAGGATCGGCGGAATCCGGGATAATCCGGGATATGAAGAAGCAGATAGAATAAGGCTGTGTTCAGACAACTCACCGATTACAGCGAAATGAAATCAAACAATGCACTTGGTAGGATATGGTCAGACCCCATTATACACTGCAGACACAGGTGCACAGAACCACCCTCAAACTGCCACATATGGGGGAGGTGGTTTTGCTATGCACAAGATGATCTGCACATAGGGCGCCATCCACACTGATGTCAGCGGTGCAGAGTGTCTGTATGCCACCCACTGGTCCCTGCCACCAGACCAAATGGGAAGCCAGACGATGCATTCACACCACTTGATGAATGACAACCTATGGGGCCCAGCAGTTTTTGGGCACAGCAGCAATACGTTTTGTCCAAAAGGCTGCATTTCCTGATCGTGAGCACTCACCTTTAGGCTGGTTTCACATCATGGTTTTCTGGATCCGGAGCTGACCGGTGTGAACTGGACAGCCCCGGATCCAGTTTCGGCCCCATAGCATTCCTATGGGGCCGGATGGAGCCGGATTGCAGCTATGTGCAACCCGGTTTCCATCTGTTCGGGAGGATCCGGGTGAATTGAGATTTTTCTCCCGGACACAAAAATGTTGCTTGCTACGTTTTTGTGTCCGGGGCGAAAATCTGCCCAAATCAGATCCTCCCGGATCCGGGGCGATCTGGCGCTCCCTAACATGGGAGTCTATGGCGCCAGATCACCCCGGTCCGACAAAAACATCGGTTCCGGGATCGGATGCCGGCTGCTGAAGTTTAAACTTCAGCGCCATCAACTGTCCCCTGCTGTGATTTCACGACTGCGGCTAGCTCCCCGCTAGCTGCGATCTTGAAATTGCAGCAGCTGCGGCTGCTCTCAGCTGAATCCGGCTGCAAACCAGACCGGTTCTGTTTGCAAATTGGATCCAGGGTTGTCAGATTTACAGCGGACAGCCCCGGACCTGATCACACGCCTTAGGGCCACGTCACACGGTTCAATCTTGTGACCGATATTGGCTGAAAAGTCACATGATCGAGATCGTTAGAACAATGTATTGATATTGTTTGTGCAGTGTCACAAGCATAGATCTGTTTAACGATGTTAAATTTGGCAACACGCCAGCAATCGTTTGCACTACACAGCGATCGACACCATCAAGCATCTGGAATAGGCAAAATCGAGAATGAGATCATTTGAGGGGTGTCACACAGCACGATGCAGCAGGTTAATTGAACGATGAACGACGGATTTGAGGTCCTGCTCACAAATCTTCCCCGAATCAATCGATTTTTCACTGAAAGATCGCTCGTTTATATGCAATGACGCACAAACGATATCGCTCAAACGATCAAAATTCCGGATCGCTTCAGTGATCACAAGATTGAACCGTGTGATGTGGCCCTAAGGCTGGGGTCACACACACAGATATCTGGGCAGATATTGTTCACAAATCTCTGGTTGCAGTGAAATCATGGACAGATTGCTCCATTTGTACACAGCCACAAAATGGAACCATGTGTCCATGATTTCACTGCAACCAGAGATCTGTGAACAATATCTGCCCAGATATCTGTGTGTGTGACCCCAGCCTAAAATGGCCCTAATAGAAGACATAATGACCTTCATTAGGATCAGCTGCAATCACAACCCAAGCATCTAATGGTGGGTTTACACGTTGCGATTATCGGCGTCCAACTCCGACCAAAAGTCACGTGGTTCGGGCGTTGGAGCCGATATCGTTCGTGCGGTTGTACGGTGTGAACGTACAACGCGATGCGGGAACGATGTCAAACCGATATCGGGGGTTGAATGAGCGTGCTATTCAACCGCCCGATATCGGATGCCGGTTGGAGCGGGATCGTCCCGTGTGACAGCCCAACTCCGATGTGTACTGCAACGTCACCCATTAACTCCCATGTTAAATGGTCGTTCCTGGGTTGGGGAGCGTACACATCGTCGAGACGTTGTATCCCGATATCGCGCTGTGTAAACCGGCGATGCGATGCAGGGAAAAGCGCGCTCAAAAAGCGCGCTCCTGCGTCGTTGGATACGATATCGGGCCGATATCGCGACGTGTAAACCCACCATTAGGGCCGCTTTACACACACCAACTTCTGTGACCAACTTCTGAACAGATCTCTGGTTGCAGTGAAATCATGGACACATTGTTCTATTTGTACACAGCCACAAAATAGAACAATGTGTCCATGATTTCACTGCAACCAGTAAGTTGCAAGTGAAATTGCATGCAATGTTGCGACGTGTAAAGGTACCCTTACACACACCAACTTATCTGTCCAACTTCTGAACAACTTACTGGTTGCAGTGAAATCATGGATATATTGCTCCGTTTTCTGGCTGTGTACAAATGTAACAATGTGTCCATGATTTCACTGCAACCAGTAAGTTGTTCAGAAGTTGGACAGATATGTTGGTGTGTGCAAAGTGGCCATTAGTACTTTTATTACACTGTGCAACAGGGCTTCAAAAGAGAGTGAAAACAAGACAATATTCTGGTATTTAGAAGTATTAATGCCGCTTTACACACACCAACTTCTGTGACCAACTTCTGAACAGATCTCTCTCTGGTTGCAGTGATATCATGGACACAATGTTCCATTTTGTGGCTGTGTACAAATGGAACAATGTGTCCATGATTTCACTGCAACCAGAGATCTGTTCACAAGTTGGACACAGAAGTTGGTGTGTGTAAAGCAGCCCTTACAGTGTATCATACTGGTGAACAAGCCCAAGTGGCATACATAAAAAAATATATAAGAATAGTTAAAGAATATACTAGTGCATCTTAATGAATTAGAATATCATCAAGAAAGTTAATTTATTTCAGTAATTCAATACATGAAGTGAAACACATATATTATGTAGAGTCATTACAGAGTGATCTATTTCAAGTGTTTATTTATGTTAATGTTGATGATTATGGCTTACAGCTGTCTCGTACCCAGGGATTGGGGTACTCGGATCTCGGGCATACTGGTAAGGGGATGTCACGTGGTGGTCGGTGCCCGAGTCTGTGCCCCTGGTGACAAAATAAAAAGGGGATTATTTGCAGGGATTAAAGCACTGCTGGGACCTCGGGGTGATGGGCGGCAGCAAGGTGTTGTAGCTCTCTACAGAAGCAGCGGGTTCCCTGGGGCTGTAGGGTATAATGGTGGAACAGGGCAGCAAGGTAGGAATGGGGCAGCGTAGTCATTGTGGTGTGGGGCAGGTTGAAGAAGGGACACGCACACAATAAAGTCCTTTTCTGTACCTTTTTACTGATGGTTCTCCAGGGTACACGCCCAGGGCTGAAGGGTGCACTTTGGGATTTCCACACATAGTGAAGTACAGACTTCCTTGTTCTTTTCCCTTGTGTTGAGTCTGGCATGTATGAAACCAGGCATGACCTTTCCTGCTCCTCCACACCCGGGTTGCTGCACTGAGGGCTCTCACTTGGCTACTGTTATCTCTCCTGTGGTACCTGGCTCTCAAATGTGGGTGCTGCGGGTGTCCGGGAAGCTAAGCCTTCGCGGTGTTCTGGATTCTCTGCTGGGGTAACTTCTCTCCCTTGCAGACTCGGGCTACAGTGACCGGTGTTCTGATGGGGTTAGCCGGGATGGCTCCTCTGCCCCCGCTGTAGTGTTCCTCGCCTTTGCCTTTCGTCCTCACTTTCTCTGGACCTCACACTGGCTCTGGCGGTGTGCTGATCTCGGGCCTAGCATGACTCCAGTGACCAGGTTAACTCACTAGGCACTGAGCTGATCTTCACAGTTCTTCTAGTGACTGCACACTCTGGCTAACTCTGCCCCCAGCACCTGTATTTATAGGGGATCTGGCTTAACAGCAACCAGTAGAGCTCCCCCTACGGCCTAGAGTGGAAGGTGTTGGGTGTATTGTGAATACCAGATGTGGAAATCCCTTAAGGTACCGTCACACAGGGACATATCTCCGGCGATGTTGCCGGCGATCGCGGGAGCGCGCATCCCTGACAACATCGCCGGTGAGATGTCACACTGAGCAACTTACCGGCGATGTCGCCGGCTAGTTGCCGCGGCTATCGCTCGCTGAGTTGCCCAGCAACCCAGCGAGCGATAACCCGCAATGTTGTAGATAGGCGGAATCGCCCGTAACATTGCGGGTTGCCGCGTTACCCAGGGCGATCAGGCAGGATCGCCTGAGCAACATCGCCAGGTTTCCCAACATTGTTGGGAAACCTGGCGATGTGACTCAGGCGATTCATCGCCTGATTATCGCCCTGTCACACGAGGCAACTCGCCGGCGATGTCGCCGCAACCTGGCCACGCCCCTCGGTTGCCGGCAACATCGCCGGCGATATCTCCCCGTGTGACGGTACCTTTAGTGAACTAGTTGGTTCTGTGGCTTTACCTGGCACAGGGCGCCACACAGCCAATGAAAACCCATAGTTCATTATCTCAGAAATATAAGGTAGGGAGGATGAAAGGTTAAAAACCGCACTGCTGTATTCCATGAGACATCAAAGGATGAATATAATATTGATTTATTTAGTCAATGCGTTTCAGGGCTCCCAGAAACACCCTGAAAATGGCAATATGATATTGATTTTTGATGAGGCACTAGTACAAAAGTTAACAACAATCACTTTTTCCATTAAATTAAAAAATCATAACACCCTTCACATATATTCACTGCCAAAAATAATTATTATTGCTATGTCTTGTAAAAGTTTGAATCACTCGTGTAAAAAAATATTATACCTCAAAATGTTGCCAATAAAAAAATGATATTCTGTAGTAGTGGAGGCTACTTAGTATGACTGCTACAGATGTCTCAGAAGATCATTAGACTGCCTTGTAATATTGGGGGCCTGGGGTTGCACAAGAGGTTATGCACTATTCTAAATCACTTACTATTTTTTCCATAAATGCATGTATTTGTACGATGATAGCAGGGACTTGCCTGCTGCAGTGTCCTGGACAGAACATCAGGTTTAGGCAGAGGTGTATCTAGAGTTTATCTAGAACACATCACCATGTTCAGTTCAGACTCTTGCTTCTTGCTCAATGTAAAGTTTCATGTTGAGGTTGATCAAAGAGTTTGGCGCACCCAGGTGTGCACTAGACCCCCCCTGCCGCCTGAGGCGAAGAGTGGGGGGGGAGGGGTGAAAGGGGGTGCTGTCGCTGGCTGCTGAAGGAGTGAGGAGCGGGGGGGGACGGAAGTTGGGGGTGCTGTCGCTGGCTGCGGGAGTGAGGAGCGGGAGGGTTTGCCTGTTGCTGGCGCTGTGACCATGTACCTTTATGGTGGCAGGCGGCGACAACCGGCGGGCAGAAGACAGGAAGCAGTTATGTGCAGGGCGATGCCCCCCAGCAGCACTGCCGATCCCCTGCCTCCTTGCCACCTGAGCAAATGGCTCAGGTTGTCCAATGGACAGTGCAGCCCTGGGCGCACCCATACCCTTCATGGCATTGCAGGATTTCTGGTGATCAACAAAGTTGAAGGCTTTGCTGTAGTCAGTGAAAATTAGATTTCTTTGTTGCATTCTTTGGCATTCTCCATTATCCATCTAATTTTAGTAACTACATCTCTTGTTTCTCTGCCTTTTCTAAACCTGCTTGTTCTTCTGGCAGCTCTTTGTCAAAGTAAGGCTGTAGCCATCTTTGTAGGATCTACAGTAGCACAAGGTAAGAGCGCGGTAGTCTGAAAGTTTCCATAGTTGCTAGTGCCTCCCTTCTTCGGAATAGGTAAATAACACTGATCCTGGGCCATTTACCAGGTGTCCAAAAGTAAAATACCTGGATCCTGGTCGTAGCGAACAAGAACAATGGCTTCAGCAGGGAGACATTAAAGGAGTCATAGATCTGCAAGGAGGCAGGCAGTTTCAAATGGTAGCACAGGTCATTGGTCCAATGGAGCACTTCAAAGGGACCAATGTAACAAGCGGCCAGCTTGTGAGAGGGGACCTTAAGGCGGATGTACCTGGAAGACTGCCATACCTTATCTCCGGGTTGGAAAGGTGGAGAATCCAGACGTCTCTTTCTGCATGCTCCTTGGTTCGAACTGATGCCTGCTTCAGGGAGGTCCTGGTCTCCAACTGGTGAAGTCCTTGGCCAGGGACTCAGCCACAAGATTGTCAAAAGCGAGAGGTAACAGAGTCAAGGCCCTAGGATACTGTCCATAAACAATGAAAAACAGAAAGTTAGAGGAGAGCTCACCAACATGATTGTTGTAGGAAACTCCACCGCCCACAGCAGCAACACTACCCAGTCGCTGTGGTGTCCATTCATGAAGTGTTGCAGATAGTTGGTGAGGACTTGATTCACTCACTGCACTTCACAATTAGATTGTGGGTGATGGGCCGAGGAGACGTCCAGGGTGACATCCAACAGTTTACAGGGAGACCTCCAGACTCAGGATATGAATTGAACCCCACTGTCAGAAACAGTGTGAAGTGGGAGACCATGAAGCTGGAGAATATGCTGGACGAATAGCTCTGCAAGTTTAGGGGCAGAAGGGAGACCAGACAGCGGAACGAAGTATCCCATTTTAGAGAACCGGTCAACCACAACCCAGATTACAGTACCACCGGGCGATGCAGGCAGATCAGTGATGAAGTCAATGGCATTGTGCTGCCATGGAATAGACGGAGTCGGAAGTAGAAGCATGCAAACATCTGGCAGTTTTTTGGAAGTTTTAAAGTTTTATTGCGAGCACAGGAGGGACAGGCTGTGAAGTCCTGGACATCTTGACGCAAAGTGGACCACCAGGAGTGATGAGAAATCAGCTGTACAGTCTTCTTTTGACTGACATGGCCAGCAAGCTTAGAGGAATGACTCCAGCATAGGACTTGCTTCTTGTCTCTCTCAGTTACAAGTGTCTTACCTGGGGGAAGCTGCGACAGCCTAACTGGGGCCCCCATGGTCTTCTTAGACAGTTCAATGATGTGTTGAGGCTCTTCTTCTAGGTCGTCTGACAGAAAGGACCTGGACAGTGCATCAGCCTTGATATTATTCTCTGTAGGGCAGAAATAGAGAGAGAAATTGAACCGAGCAAAGAATAAGGACCAATGAATCCGGCGAAGATTGAATCTTTGAGCAGACTGGAGATACAGATTTGTATGATCAGTATAAATGATAACCAGATGAACTGCGCCTTTAAGCAGATATCGCCACTCCTCTAACTTGATAGCCAGTACCTCTCTATTCCCAATCGAGTAGTTATGTTCACAGGGTGAGAATGCCTTAGAGAAGAAACCACAGGTCACCATCCTACTGGTAGGCAACTGTTGGGTGAGGACAGCTCTGGCTCCAGATGAAGAAGCTTCCACCTCTAGGAAAAACTGCTTATTGATAATAGGTCTGTGAAGGGCTGGAGAGGTTAAGAAGGCTTGTTTGAGGGAGGTGAAAGATGACTATGCCTCAGGAATCCAATCCTTTGGTTTAGAACCTTTACAAGTCAAGGTGGTGAGTGGTCTTGCCAGAGTGGAGAAGTTAGGAATGAATTGCTGATAGTTGGTGAATCGCAGGAACCGATGAATGGCCTTGGTTTCCTCAGGAGGGGCCACTTAACCAGGGGCGTATCTAGGGGGGTGCAGCCGGATCCTCTGCCCCGGGCGCAACTCAGAGGGGGGGCGCCGGCACCCACCCCCCCATCCCCGCCCCCTCTTATTTTGTTGCACGGGCGTCGGCGGGCCCCCCCTCTCCTGTGAGGAATCGCCGCTGCCGGGCCCCGCCCCCTGAGCTCTCCTCAGATGCAGGGGGGTGTCAGAGCAGCGGCAGTGTCCCAGGATTTATTGAATAGTGCTGGGACGCTGCCGCTTCATTGATCCCCCTGCGTGCACTGCTGGCACTTCCGGGATCAGTGAGTGAGCTCAGCTTGGATAGAGCAGCTGAGCTCCTTCTGACCCGGAAGCGCTGATGCTGCGGAGGTGCCAGCGGCGTGAGGACCGTCTGGGAGCAGGACAAGGTAAGCGCCAATGAGCCGAAGAGAGCAGGGGTGGGGGAACAGGGGCCACAAGAGGGAAGAAGCAGGGTGAGTGGAGGGGGCCACAAGAGGGGAGAAACAGGGAGACTGGGGGGCAAAAGGGGAGAAGCAGGGAAAATGATGAGAGGCCACAAGAGGGGAGAAGCAGGGTGAATAGGGGTGCAGCACAAGGGGAAAAGCAGGGTGAATGGGGGCCACAAGAGGGGAGAAACAGTGAGAATGAGAGGGCACAAGAGGGGAGAAGCAGGGTGAATAGGGGTGCAGCACAAGGGGAAAAGCAGGGTGAATGGGGGCCACAAGAGGGGAGAAACAGTGAGAATGGGAGGGCACAAGAGGGAGAAGCAGGGTGAATAGGGGTGCAGCACAAGGGGAAAAGCAGGGTGAATGGGGGCCACAAGAGGGGAGAAACAGTGAGAATGGGAGGGCACAAGAGGGGAGAAGCAGGGTGAATAGAGGTGCAGCACAAGGGGAAAAGCAGGGTGAATGGGGGCCACAAGAGGGGAGAAACTGTGAGAATGGAGGGCACAAGAGGGGAGAAGCAGGGTGAATAGGGGTGCAGCACAAGGGGAAAAGCAGGGTGAATGGGGCCACAAGAGGGGAGAAACAGTGAGAATGGGAGGGCACAAGAGGGGAGAAGCAGGGAAAATGGGGGGGCACAAGAGGGGAGAAGCAGGGTAAATAGGAGGGCACAAGTCTGAGTCCCCACCTGTAAGTCCTCCATGCATATCTACCCCATATCTCCCTGGCTGAGTGTGCATGTGTGTGTCCCTGGCTGAGTGTGCATGTGTGTGTCCCTGGCTGAGTGTGCAAGTGTGTGTGTGCCTGGCTGAGTGTGCGTGTGTGTAACTGGCTAGGTGTGCATGTGTGTGCGTGCCTGGCTGAGCATGCATGTGTGTGTGCGTGCCTGGCTGAGCGTGCATGTGTGTGTGCGTGCCTGGCTGAGCGTGCATGTGTGTGTGCGTGCCTGGCTGAGTGTGCATGTGTGTGTGTCTGTGTGCCTGGCTGAGTGTGCATGTGTGCGCATGCCTGGCTGGATGTGCATGTGTGTGCGTGCCTGGCTGG
>JARQOC010000001.1:195188507-195206381 GCA_033576535.1 Allobates femoralis
ACTTAACCATGGCGGAGAACTTCTCTGGATTCATCTCGAGACCTGTATTAGAAATTATATAGCCAAGAAAGGGTAAAGACCTCTGCTCAAGAAGACATTTCTAAAACTTGGCGTACAGATGATTGTTCCTTAATCTTTGAATAACGAAACGAACATTCCTCATGTCTGTTGGTAAATTGGGAGAAACACCAGGATGTCATCCAAATATACCATAACACCATAACACAGACATAAAGCAGGTTGCGGAAAATGTCATTGACTGCAGGTGTGTGACCCGGACACTGGCAACATTCCACAGGAATAAACACTGTAAGGAATAATGGATGTTCTGACTTATCAAGCAATATTCGATAAACAAAATCGCTATAGTGTATTCTTACATCTGTCCCCTTGGCCTACCATTGTTCAAAGCCTCTAGAACCAGGATGTTACATTTCCCAAACAAAAAGCCTGACCAGAAGTGTCACTTTTAATTAAATTTAAAGATGCTCCTCTCCACTGTCCCAGAGGGTAGTGACATTTCTCATTTTAAAGAGGAAACTAGTTGCATTATGAGTGGTGCCCCTGGGGCAAGTAGGTAATCTTGAGGAGGAAAAGATATTCTCACCTCAGCTATAAGAGGAAATGAGAACATGAATCCTGCAGACTTTATGGGAATTTTGTCCTGAGATCCAGACTCCCTGACTCCAGAATAATTTTTCCAAATTATAAATGTACAATATATGTTAGCAATCTACAACTCACACCGTTGAAATTGTGATAGCCAGTTGCACCCAGCTATGTCTCCCAATTCTTTCTAGCAATCTTTGGTGAGCAGATACATAGAATGGGGAGTAGAAGCCAGCTAGAGAGCCCATGTTTGGTCTTCGATAGTAGTCAGGGCCCACTGGGTCCGATGGTACCCAGGCCGTTCTCGGCCCTCCAGGTGGAAAGTTATGACCCATAGTAGTTTTTGAATATGTCATATCACAACCCAGGGGGTAGGAACTGCAGCACAGCTCATGGACAGGACAGGGGCCGGTACACTTACCAAATGAGAGTGCCTGATTTCCACTGGATTACTTTGAATAGGTCTATTACATCACAAGCCAGAGTATACCCAAGGGAAGACAGTTGACCCAAAGCTGCTTCTGTGTGGCCACCAGCATCAAGGAACCGATAACTGATCACATTTGCCTGTATCTATGTGTGTATTTCCATTTGTCTGTTGTTCGCATTACTGACTATAATTTCTTTATAATACCTGTACATAAATATTAATAATCTAGTGTGCCTCTATGGCAATGAAATATATAAAATTTAATCTTGGGTTGCTCTTTATTTCGATCACAAATTCCCACGTCCATTTGTTTATTTAACGTTATGTGGGTTGGTCTCTGACCTAATATAAGCCTGTTCACGGACCAGACTTACATAAAACAAGAAACTGGTGGCAGCAACTGGTGTTTGTGTTATTTAGGGCCTCTTTCAGTGACGGGGTTGCGGTTATTATATGTGCTTCGAGCCAGGAACTGGAAGGCATATATCACACTCACTGAGAGGCGCCTTAATAAGCCAGCACTGACATGGCAGCTGCGGCCCTTCTTTTATCCTCAGGCAGTTCCCTGACTGGCCTGAGTATAGACAAGGCGCTATAGAGCTGCCAGGTTTGGTGGCAAATTCATCACAAACACATTGCCCAGGCACCTCACATAGGGGGAGGATGCTTTTAATACACAGAGCAGCTCAGAAGTAAGGCTGAGAGACCCAATAGGGAACAGGTATACTGTCTCATTAAATGTTTGCAGGGTGCGGTGCACGGTGCCTATGAACATTCCCAGGAGACCTGCCAAGAGGATGTAGGTTCCTGGAAGAGAAGGAAGAGGACAACTGCATAGAACCCCAGGCAGTGTGATCAGTGGAAGGCATAGCCCGAACGTAGGCAGAATCAGAGGAGCTGCATGATGGGCACTGGTCTCCCTGTTCATGACAGATCAGTCCCGCTGCTGAGAGCATGACAATTGTGACATGGATTGCGCTCCTTGTAGTTGAATCAAGCTGACTCAATCATTGACTGTATTGTACTTCTGGACAGTGTCGGCCAATTTTTGGTTGTGAAGAAAAGTTTCTTCTTCGGCTATCAATGCCAGAATAGTAGACCCAATGATTGCTTGACTAGAAATGTCCAGATTGATTCCATCTTAGTTCTCTAATTCTGAGTAAATCAATTCCTGCTTTGAAGACGTTGAGTTTTCCTTGGGTTCGCTCATTCCAAGTTCTGAAGTTTTTGTTATCTCTGCACCTTTTGATCTTCCCTTTTGACCAAGTGATATCAGCACCAAGACATATAAAATCTAGTGCAACCAACCAAAGAACACCAGTGCACAGTGCCCAAGTATTACAAACAAAGTAATAAGGTAAAAAATGTTTGTACCGTGTTAGCCAGAAGATAGATAAATACTAGAATCTGAGAGTCCTCAGTGGTTGATACCTTGATCTACAGTATCCATATAATACCAACAATATAAATACCAACATAGAATGGCCAAATAATACTAATATAAGATCCCCAAATAATACCAATTTCCTGTGCCCAAGTATTACAAACCATGTCATGCATACAGTGCTGAAATAATACTTGTAAAATAATACCAACAATACACACTGAGGAGCAAAAGGGTAACACTCTTTATAACTTTTGATTTTCAGGCTCCATATCTCATCATCCACTACAACTTTGAGTGTGAGACTACCTCCATTTCATGGAGAATCATCTTGGCTATCTCATACAAAAATTTGACTTGCAACTAGTTGTCATTTGATTAGTGATGCAGATTCTTGTCATGTCACTGTATTGTTACTGTTTTGCTCCTGGTATATCAATATCATTTTCTCCTTCAGTGGAGATGGCTTGTATGCTTCTTAATTATAAAATCAAGTCTTCAATGGTGGCACAAAAAACGGTGAAGCCTTAATTGAAATGTCGTCATTAGAAGCATGTGTTGAGTTTGCCTCCACAGTCCCCAGAGATCAACCCAATGAAACATTAGTGAGTAGAGTTGAGGAAACAGCTATATACATACCCAAGTGAATCAGGATTAAGTGATTGGGAATGTGGAGGAGAGATCTGGGATCAGATTTCTGTCGAGACATGCTTAATTTTATAGAGTGCATTCTCAGAAATATTCAGTGTTGAAAGCCAAAGGTGTATTTACAGAATACTAACAAAATAATAAAAAAATTTATTTGGGTTGTTAGGAGCAAAACAGTAACAATGCATTAACATGACAAGAATCTGAATAACTAATCATGTGCTAAATAGTTGCAATTCAAATTTTGGATGAGATACCCAATATGATTTTTCTATAAAATTAATGTAGCCTCACCTCAAAGCTGTACTGGATGGTGAGATATGGAGCCTAAAAGTCAAAAGTTCAAAACATTGTTATTATTCTGACCCCTCGAGTTTGAACTGTACAGTAATCTTTGGGATGGCACCACTTGTCACAGTCACCAGTGCATGCATGCCTGCTCTCACAGCATATGGGGGATTCTTGTTGTGAACATGACCCCCCATATGCTTGTAAGATGGTCCAGAGAGAGTCACAGTTGTGGTGGAAAGGATTGAGGATTCCTCCTGCCTCCTGGCTACTTCCACAGAGACGTCTAGAGCAGAGGTGGACAACTCCAGTCCTTAAGGGCAGCAAATAGAGCACTGTTTGCGGTCCTTGAGGACTGGAGTTGCCCAGCTCTGTTCAGCAGGAGATTGTGTAGTGTCTTGCATTCCCATACCTGGCACCTTCAGGCCAGAGGTCTGTGGCTTGTTCTCCAGCATCTGTAGGGAAGTATCAAAGCACCTTTAACTTTGCACAAACAGTCCAGTACACAAGGAGGAAAGTTAAAAAGATTTACTTTTGTGAGGTAAAAAAAAATTACATATTGGTACATGATGTAATTTTTGAGATTTATATCACAAAAACACTGATCATATTCAAATAGGCACTTAGCCTATAATATTCATAATAAGCCTAAAATACACATTTATAAATACACACAGTAACCGAGATATATTCACACACACCTCCCCTCTTTAACCATGTCCATCCTTGGCTATAGTGGACACCTGGAAGACATGATGCATACAATCGCACATGTAAAAGATTATAAAAAGTATTTTCCTTCTTTCTTTGAGTCATCTTGACCTCTGTCGCACCGGGTTGAGACCCCTGGACTATTGTATAGAGTCCAATTCCATTTTTCCCTAAAACAGGCCAATAGGGCAATAAGAGCACAGAGTCATCAGAGGCTTGAATAGTCATTGGATTCCATTCACTCAATTGTGGTAATAGCACAACACAGGGAACATCAGCATATGAGTGAGTCTTTCACAGTCCTTGAACACTGCAAACAAATGGCCAGGCTGGCACATCTGATCCTCCGATTTTTCCCCTTTTCACACAACAGTTGATTACACCCAGCACGTCCCACAAAGATCAGCAGAGTTCATTGAGGGTAAAGAACATTTAGAGCACAGTCTATTTAGGGCACAACCCATGTAGGGCACAGTTCATGTAGAGCATAGTCCATTTAAGGCACTGTCCATTAAGGGCACATTCTATGTAGGGCACAGTCCATGTAGGGCACAGTCAATTTAGGGCTTTGAGGTGTAGCCCAAAGGCTGCAGTCCCGCTAATTCAGCATGAGGAAGCACAACCGGCACTAATCTTGGGAAGGGGAAAAATAAAATTAGGCCTACCCAGCCAAGAGACAAAAAAACAGTCCTAACTCCTGTCAGAACTCCAAGCAAACAGTCCTTATCCAACCAACAGGGCAACTTCAGGACTAATTTCTTACAATGGATCATTGACCCAACAACAGGCCTTTTTTTAGAGTAGTCCTCTTTAATTGGAGACCTTTTGAGAAGCCTCCCACCATCGCCCCAGCTCTTTCACCAATGACCAGGATGGACATGCCAGTTCCATAGTGTAGGTTGCTACCAGACGGTCTTGGTGGGTCGCAGGAGCTACTCCTCCAAGTTTATTCTCTACCAACACCTGCCCACCCTGCATACCCTGTCAGGACCATCACTGAAGAAGAGGATAGAGGAGTTAGGGAGTTAGGCCACCCTCTCTAGCATACACCAGAGGAACTCGAGCAAGCCTGACAGGCCCTTCATTCTCTCCAGCTTCTGTGGGTTTCACTCCAGCTGGCTGGCTAGCATGGTTAGGCTTGGCCAACCGCCAATGCTCCATACTCTCTATGTCGGCCTCCTGCTGCCACTCTACCATATCCTCTGCGATGTTGATCCGACTTACCCCCACTGACAAGGTGGGGATTAGTTCATGCATATAAGGAAACTTGCTGGTAGGGGGCCCCACATGTCATTCTCCAAGTCGAAAGCCTCTGGCGTGGGTGCTATAGAATGCTGGAAAATAGTGGCTTTTGTCACTACTTCCTCGTCCTCCAAATCCTTTATTTGCGGTCCACCAGCTTCAGGTTTAATAAGGCCTGACATGCTGCAAAATCCTGCCTCTTACCTCTGGAGATCCTGGCTGGCATACAGAATGGCTCACCTGCTCCAGAATCTGAGCTCCATTCTGGTGGGACCTGTTCAGACATGTGGCATCAGCACTGAATCCTGAACTCACTGCAAATCGGGTCCAATATAGGTGTGCAGTTGTACTCTAGCTTACATATGTGGGCATCTCCTCTGTGGGCTTCTTAGGTTGCAGTTGAGCACCCTCAGTTCCTGGGTAATTAGGAAAATTAGATCCTCCAGAGCTTGTATGTTTTGGGGTCATTAGGTCTCCAAATTGCGGACTGCAGGCACACAGTACACAGTGTTGCTGCGTTGTATCAATTTTAAAGAACAGACGGCACTCACCGGTGTGATTTTCGTGCGTTTATTTCAGACGGCACATTGCTTGATGCAGGGAGGGGAGGGAGTGCAGAGGAGACGACGGCACCGTTTCGCGCTTACAATGCGCTTCCACGGGTCACGGGTGACCCGTGGAAGCGCATTGTAAGCGCGAAACGGTGCCGTCGTCTCCTCTGCACTCCCTCCCCTCCCTGCATCAAACAATGTGCCGTCTGAAATAAACGCACGAAAATCACACCGGTGAGTGCCGTCTGTTCTTTAAAATTGAACTTTCATGTTGTGCTGATTGGCAGGCACCGCCGTGTGTCTGGACTGTTATCTCCACTGTTTGCTGCCGCCCCCGGGAGCTGATACGCTCCGGTGCCCTGTTCCTACTGTCTACAGTTGCTGCGTTGTATGTCAAGCCCAAGATGTCACTGGCCTCCGCGGTGATGTGTCTTTCTTTTGCCTGGAGTCCCGCCTCTTCCAGCACCAGGACCCAGTCGCTTATGGGATATTATTCTTTGCCCAATCTTGTTGCCTAGCTCCTCATTAATCCCTCCATGGAGTTGGCTGCAGAAGGCTCCTGATTTAGAAATCCCAATTCCCATGCCACGGGTAACACCTGGGCTTGTGTTTGGGGGTATTGATTATTGAAGCCTGACATATTTGGAGGAGAAATAAGAAAAAGAAAATAGTTTTTTCAGCTCACCACCAATTTATCTGGAATATTGAATAAGGCTTATGGGCATTGTACAGTCCAAGAGTAATGATATTACACAAAATCTGTATTCTAAACGTATTGAAGGAAAGGAAATAAAGGGCTTGCACATTTTCAAGAAGCAATATCTATATTAGTGTTTTATGAGTGTGAACAGACCTATAACACCATGTACAGTATGTTGAGCATAAAATGAACATATGCTATTTTTATATGAATGGCTAGTAGGTAAGTGTAGAAGAAGTGGCCTCACACGCTGCTGACCCTCTACAATAATAAAGTTTTTCTCTATAAAAAAATTTAAAAAAAATTAAAGGCTCTCTTAAGGGATGTTTAAGGAGATATTAAGGTTCCTGGATCTCACAGCTGTTGGCACATCTGGCACTCTTCCACAGATTCGCAGTCTGCAGGTGTCCCAATTTAAAATTTATTTTAAAGCTCCCTTAAATTTAACATGTTAAAAGAAACTGGTGCACCCGATGGTTGTGAACTCAACTAACTTTAGGTTAGCGGAGTTTTCAACAACTCGGTTTTCCAGTGAGCGTTTTTGCCTCAAATCTTCAAGGAAAGTCTTGAGGCCATTATAGAATTTCAAATTTTTCTCCGAACAAAAGCCGCTTTTGACGATTTTTTTTAGTAAATTGCTCAGGTTTTCAAATCACGAACTGAATCGTCAATGTTCAAATCTAATTTGAAATTGGCAAACTAAGTTTTCTCATCTCTACTCTCTATACCATTCAATATTCTTACTGAGCAGCGAAAGGGCTAGGATTACAGCGCATACCAGTATTGCCATTCTGTTTATCATTCAGTGCTATGGACATCGTGTCAGTACATTTGTAGAGTAAATATCAGCAATTTGCTACAACAAAATAAAACTTTTTTTTCCGGCCATTTCTAGGTTTGTAGTTTTAACAGTAAATGAAAGTAGATTTTCATTTTTGTCCTGGGCCCATTTGTGCAGAGTACTTGTACAAAGACTGTCGTCATCCTGTCAACAAAATGGGTGACTTATATTGTGTATTACTATAAATTTAAGGGGAGTAGACAGGAGTATATCATATTGTGAAGGTCACAAATCTGGCAGCCTAATGGCTTCAGGCACTGCTGAGGCTTAGAATACCTTGCTTTACTTTCAATGACACGTGGATGCTTTTGTGTCCAGACATCAAGGCTGAGAGCTTTAGTTAGAAGAATGTGCTCTGCTGCTGAACACTTTTATTATCATCTGTGTTATCTGTCTGCTCAACATGGGGTTCGGTTCAAAGAGATGTTGGATGTGCTCTGGTGAAAGGGTTCGTACAGTGCCCAAAGGGGAAGATGTGAAGGTGTGCTGGCTGGCGCTCTGTTAGCTCAGACATTGCAGAATATCATTTCTATACATCTTATTTCTTTCTTATATATTACATTGCATATTTTCATTAGCAGAACATTAATATTTTGGAAATCCAGCACCAGACAACCAGAGGAAATGTTTGGCATATAACATATTACATTCATTTAAAGACCTACCCAGTTGAACAAAGATAGAGGGCATATGTATTATGCATGTAAGTGCTTCTTTATCTTATGCCACTGGGAATGCGGATTTACAAGGGCACATGAATACAGCCTAGGAAAAACACATTAGTAAGACCTTTAGTGTATAAACAGTGAGTCATAAAGTTTATTGTTACTGGTAAACGGTATGAGAATACAGAAGAGGTAGACTATATCATTGCGGAAGACAAGTGCCCAACAGGGATCCTTGAATTAAATGGCTTGAAAATCATATTCAAAGATTATATTAATGAGTCAAAGTGCTGTAAAAATTAAAAAGCAGGGGTTGATTGATATAATGAAAAAGTTTCTGCTGCTTTTCCCTAAAATAGTGCCTCTCATATGCATAGGTAGAGTCTGGCATTACAGCTATCATTGTTTATTTCTCTCCTTAGTATTATACCCACCCGCTGGCCTTCAGCGTTTTCATCTTTATTGTCATTGGTCCGTACTGCACACATCATGCGATCACACTTCTGACTGCGAGAAGTCAAAGTTAGTCACAACTCTCAGTCGTTGTGTGACCTCTAGCTTTCTACATGAAACACTGTAGCAGACGGTAGGTCACAAAGGGAGTGACACTGAAAACAGACAAAAATGCCAGAGGGTGAGTATGACACTGCAGGGAGAGGACTAAGATTTAAAGCACGATGCCAGCAGTGAAAAAAATATGCTGGAATAAGTCTTTAAATCTGAACACTGAAAGGACAGCAATTGTACTTTCAGCCACTAATTTTCAGTTAGTATCACTTCTCTTTTAGGCATCATGCACACTTCTTTGTGGCTCACTCTCCACATTTGTCCCAGTCACAAAAGAAGAAGTCTCCAGGCTCCTCTCTTCCTCTCATCCTACTACATGCACAACTGACCCCATTCTCTCACACCTACACCAGTCTCTCTCTCTGGTGGTCACCACTCACCTAACCAAAATCTTCAATCTCTCTCTGCTTATGGCATCTTTCCCTCCTCCTTCAAACACTTTATCATTACTCCAATATTAAAGAAAACTTCTCTTGACCCCTCCTGCACAAATAACTACAGATCAGTCTCCAATCTCCCCTTCATATCTAAACTCTTGGAGCTCCTGGTCTACTCCCGCCTCACCCGTTAACTCTCCACTCACTCTCTCCTTGATCCATTCTAGTATGGTTTCCGTACCCTACATTCTACAGAAACTGCCCTCATCAAACTGACCAATAAACTTCTGATGGCAAAACGTAATGGTGACCACTTTTTGCCTAGTCTTCTTGACTGTCTACAGCTTTTGACACTGTTGACTACCATCTCCTACTCGCTATGCTGCACTCCATCGGTATAAAGGACACTGCTGTCACCTAGATCTCATCCTATCTTTCTGACTGCTCTTTCAGTGTATTGTTCTTCTTCTTCTCTTCCTCTCACTATTGGGATCCCTCGGGCTTTGGTCCTTGGCCCACTTCTCTCTCTACATGGACCTGATTAGACAATCAGCAAATTTGGCTTCCAGTACCATCTTTATGCTGATGACACACAACTATACACTTCTTCCCCTGACATTACCCCTGCTGTATTACAGAATGCCAATTGACTGTCTAACCGCAGTTTCAAACATCATGTCTGCTCTCTATCTGAAACTCAACCTTTCCAAAACTGAACTTCTTCTGCTCCAGCCCTCCATTAACCTCACTAAGGCTAGGGTCACACTTGGCATGCGTTTTTTAAGGTGCTTTTTGGCAGCCTGCATTTTTGCATGCATTTTTGCTGATAGGTGTGGGGGATCCTTAAAAAACGCATGTACCATTTAGTGCCATATAAAAATGCATACGTTTTTGAAAAAAGCACCAAAAAATGCTGCTTGCAGTATTTTTTGGTGCTGAGCCAAAAACGCATCCCAAAAACACATGGTACATTCAGACATGCGTTTTTGCTATTGGGGCATGCGTTTTTTGCATGGGGGCCTATGAATGCGTTTTTGCATGCGTTTTTACAAAACGCAAGTCTCAAAAACGCAAATCTACAAGCTAGCCTAAATCTGACATCCCCCTCTCACTGTGCGACAACACAATAATGCGTAGGCAGCAGGCTTGCTGTCTGGGTGTTATATTTGACTCTGATCTTTCCTTAACCTCCTATATACAATCTCTCACCCGCTCTTGTCACTTGGCACCTGCAGAACATCTCTAGAATCCATCCCTTGCTCATCATGGAAACAACAAAAACCCTAACCGTGGCCCTGATCCAATCCCGCCTTGATTATTATAATTCTTTATTAATTGGCCTCCCTGTAACTAAGCTTTCCTCTCTCCACTCAATCCTTAAGGCAGCAGTCAGGGTCACCTATCTGGCTAACCGTTACTCGGATGCTTCCGCTCTTTGCTAGTCATTCCATTGGCTGCCCCTACACTATAGGAACAAATTCAAATTGCTTGTTCTCAACCACTAAACTCTTCACAGCACAGCACCTCCCTGCCTTTGTACCCTCATCTCTTTGTATCACCCTACCCATTCTCTTTGCTCTGGAAGGGACTTTAGACTAACATCTGCATTAATCCAAGCCTCTCACTCCCGGCTCCAAGACTTCTCCCGAGCTGCACCAATTCTCTGGAATGCTCTACCCAAGAAATTAGTACTATCCACAACTTACATAGTTTCAGGCACTCCCTAAGAACACTTCTCTTTAGGGCGGCCTCTCATGCTCCCTAATTGTAGTCATTTGGACATAGCCTATCGTGCTCCCTAGTTGAAGTAATTTAGACATAGCATAATCACTCCAACAGACTCAAATGCATTACAAATAATGGCTGGTGGCCACTCATGCAGCTCTTATCTATTCCCCAGTTCCTCAAGTTGGCTGGACCATCATTGTAAATAAGCCCCTATACTTTGTGTCACTCCCACCTCATTGTAGATTGTAAGCTCTTATGAGCAGGGCCTTCACTATTTTGCTTTAATTATTGTATTTTTTTGATAATTGTTACTTATGACTGTTTGTATATGAACCTCAGAAATGTGAAGTGCTGCAGAATATATTGGTGCTATATAAATAAAGATTATTGTTATTATTATTATTATCATCATCATCATCATCATCATCATTATTATTATTATTATTAACATATACGTGAAAAAATGGTACCATGTCATCAGTGTTTGTCATCAGCATGTCATCCGTTTACAGTCTGTGTGTCTGTTTTCACCATCATGTGTCATCAGTGTTTTTCAATCATTAAATTACAAAGCTTCTCCTATACGTTTTGCCATTCATGTGCTGTATGTGTTTTTTTACAGGCCCATACACATGTCATTGCCCTTGTCATCTGTGCTTTCGGAAAAAAGTAGACATGTGAACTGCACCACAGGTTATAATGGGTACGTATGTGTGGCACCCCAGGGGTCCGGTTGCCACAGTGGCATTGCCTCCCTCACAGGGGGTGATGTCATGTCAGGAAAAAAGAAGGGGTCCCCTAATCAGGTAACACGACCATTCAACACTTTCCCTGACTCCAGACCAGAAGGGTGAGCACTGAATCTGGATTCAGGGGAGCTTCCCTATAAATTCTGACCTGGGGAAGGGGTTAGGCAGAAAGTCAGAGAACAGAAAGAGAACGGACATCCTGGGGACTGGATCCAATTGGAGCTCGTCCCAGGACAGAGGAGGGCTAATGACCGAGAGGAGTTGAGGAGAACCCGAGGAGTGGAGCTGTGACCGAGCTTTCTCCAGAGGAAAGCGCTAGAAACCAGATGCTGGCATCCATGGTTGATTGGGTACTGAAGTCACAGCAGCTAAATCTGGAGGGCAGGGGATTGCAAGTCGCCTGGCCCCACTCAACACCCGACGGCAAAGCAACACACCAGAGCCTGGAGCCGCCACCGAGGAGTGACACCTGGAATAGGTTCAAGCTGCCTGCCATACGGGTAAAGGACTAGACATGCAGGAAGAGGGCCGCAGCACAGCTTTAGACTGTGAGGTCCAAATAACACCGTGCAGAAGGAAGGTCTCTAAACCCACCTGGCTAGGTGGATCCCCAATTGCTGCCTGAATCACCATTAGCGTCTGTTACCAGTGCCCCAGTCTGCATCAACAACCATTGAGTAAAGGTAAAGGAAACTTTCATCATTGTGACCTTCTGTCATTTGTTGTGACCTCAGTCTTGCACCCCACCGTATCTTATTCCCAGCATAGACTGTATCCACTGCCCTGGGGTCCTCTGCTCTACCCGTGGAGAGCCACACCACCACAGCTGCAATACCAACAGCCCCAGAGGATCTGCACTGCAGCGTCGGCCATCCATCCCTCATTGCCAAAATCCACAGGTGGTGTCAAGTTAAATCCCATATAAAATGCCCCTTTTCCCCATTTATTGACACCGCCAGGACCACAGAACCGGGTCACAGCCCCGTGACCTTCCCAAAGATCTGCCCGGTCCGGTTCTGAGTACCCCACGGTCTTGAGTGAGCGTGTCATGTGGTTTTCATGGAAAAAACAACAAACTGATTCCCACACTGTCACACGAATGTCTGAGTGAGGCTTTACTTAAGATGTTTGATTTTTAAGCCTTTTTTTATTTACTTTCGGAGATGTTTTCTAGATGAAAATATTCTCCAAAGTTGCTGTTGTCGATAGCAGCAGCCTCCTCCAGAATATTCCTATACTTTGCAGTATAACCTCTAACTTTACAAGATTTTTTACAAGGTTGGAAAACTCAGACCTAATAGCTAATTTCTGCTCTCCCATTCTATTTTTGCTAGCCGCCCAACTGGTAAACAGCTGGTAAAGCACCTGGGAAACAAATGCTGTTATCTCTCTTATCTTCCTCATGGGGTCTTGGAACTCCTTCAAAGGTGCTGTACATCTCCTAAAAATCCTCAGACATTAGTGCCCTCTTGGCATTCAGATTTCAGGAACTACCAACTCTCAGATTAATGCATGTACCATATTTACTACATTCATGTGGAACATCTTGACTGTACAAAGGCAATCACTGACTAATGATGTACATAATACTAAGTGCAGAGTCCTGTTTGCATATTGACAATACAATGGACCTGGCAGTTCCCCTAACATTAAATTTTTCTATATATTTTATATCTTTACAATGATATTAATGGACCATCTTTTCTTAGAAATTCCTCCTTTATTGCTCCTGCAAATGTAACAACTTGGTGTTAGGGACCATTTAGCCAGGTTGACCATTGCCATAAAGTGATATTCAATTGGCCACACCAGGGATGGAGATTCTTTTAACTGCCAGGGGTCATTTGGAAATTTCTAACATCGTTAGGGAGCCGCACAACTTGAAAATTATCCGCCTATATTTGGTCAACCATTTAATTAACTCACCTCCAATGTAATGGTGCTGCTTCTCTTTGATGAGGCTGTGATTGGTGATATTGATCTTGTTCCTTCTCACAGTTGCTTTTTCAGGTTTGCGTCGGTCTGGAGCGCAGTCAACTCTTTGGGATAAGTTTTGTAAACCATATATATCACATAGGAGACACTGGGACTGCTGTATATACATCATACAGGAAACACTGAGAGCATATACATTGGTGGGGGCATGTACAGCACTGTGGAGCATTGGGGGCATATACATCACTGGGGACTGTGGTGGAATATTTAGCACTGAGAAGGGCTGGGGTCATATACAGAACTGGAGACAGTTGGGTCATGTACCATCACACTGGGGAGGCCTGGGGGCATATACCATCACTTGGGAGGCTTGGAGTCATATCCCATCACTGGGGAGGCCTGGGGGCATATACCATCACTTGGGAGGCTTGGGAGTATATGCCATCACTGGGGAGATTTGGTCTATACAGCACTGTGAAGGCCTGGTGGAATACACAACACTGGGGAGCCTGGGGCAAATAGAGCACTGGGGACAATGACAGCGTATTTACCACTGTGGCTGTTGAGGGCATCTACACACTGGGGGCACATACACTGCTGGGGTGGGGGCACATAGGCTGCTGGGGTGGGGGCAAATAGGCTGCTCAGGTGGAGGCACACAAGCTGCTGGGGTTGGCGCACATAGGCTGCTGGGGGGCAAATATACTATTGGGGGAAGCACATACACTGCTGGGGTGGGGGCACATACTCTGCTGGGGTAAGGGCATACACTGCTGGGGGAGACAAATACATTGCTGGGGTTTGGTACATACCATAGGCTACTGGGGTGGGGCACATAGACTTCTGGTATGGGGGTACATAGGGTTCTGGGGGCACCTACATTGTTGAAGAGAAGCATGTACACTGCTGGGGTGGGGGCACATAGGCTGCTGGTGTGGGGGCACATAAACTGCTGGGATGGGAGCACATATACTGTTGTGGAGGTGGCACATACACTGCTGTGGGGGTGGCACATACACTGCTGTGGGGGTGGCACATACAGTGGTGTGGAGGTGGCACATATACTGTTGTGGAGGTAGCACATACGCTGCTGGTGGGCACACATCCAGCGCTGCTTGCACTGCCGTACCTCTTAATCTTGCCATACCTCTTAATCTGGGTTGGGTTGAAAGCACCTACCATGCTAACTCCACCCACAGACTACATCCTCACGCAGTATCAATAGACAAGGCACTCCCAAATGGAATCAATTTAGCAATTTTTGTTATTTTTCAGTGCATATAGACATTTCAGTGTAATCAACCACCTTCGTTATAATAAGCACTGTGTGTAATGGAAACTAAATTAGGGCAGTAACTGCTGAATCCTATTAATCTTGTTTGTGGCAATTTTATTCACGATAAACCGTGGTGTCCACCGCTGTATGCAGAGCCTATTATCAAGATTAATATGATTCAGCAGTTACTGCCCTAATTTAGATTCCATTACACACAGCGCTCATTCTGACGAAGGTGTTTGATTACACCGAAACATTTATATGCACTGAAAAATAATAAAAAAAACGCAAAACTGACTCCATTTGGGAGTGCCTTGTCTATTGACACTACATTATGATGTGGAAACCTACCTGTGCAGCCCACAAAACTCAGTAGTGCCTTGCTTTCCTTCAAACCATTACATCCTCACGCAGGCACTGGCTGATCCTTGGTTACTTGTATTAAATTCACAGATTTGCCTTCTGAATGCATTTATATAATAATATATTAGGTAAATAGACATACTGATAAGGAATTTAGATTGTGAGCGCCAATAGGGACAGTGTTGAAAATGTATGTATTGCACTGTAGAATTATTAGCGCTATATAAATGAATACTTATTATTATTATTATTATTAAATCAATGGTGAGATCCTTCCTTTGTTGTCTGTACATATTGTAATTCACCGAAATAGGACATAAATAATTTAAAAAAATCTAGCAAGAGGCTATCCTTTCTGATACTGATCTAAGGGTACTTTCACACTAGCGTTTTTTTTAAATCGCAGTCGCACCTGCCGCAAGTGCCAAAACCGCACTTGCTGCACCTGCCGCAAGCCCGCATATACATTGTATGGGGCTTGCCGCAACTGTGCTGCAACCGTGCCGCAAGTTTCAAAAAAACGCTGATGTGAAAGCAGCCTAACATGGCTGCTCCATCCCTAGATATGCAGAGGGATGTCCCACAATGCACTGTGTTCTTAAAGAATAAGAGACCTAGATATGCAGAAATACTGCCAGATTGTGCTAAACATACGAAACGCCATTAGAAGATTTTGTCACATTTCACATGGTATAACAAGTATCAAACTAGAATTGCTCTCTCCTACTGAGCTTAAATGGACACTCCCCACTTGGCATCAACAGATGCCACTATTAGGTGCCTTTGGCGAAACAACAGAACATGTTCTGCTACTAGCTTAAGGAATCGCTTATGTTCCACAAGCATACACACTTTGAGTTTGACTTTGTGTACTTCCATGAAGGTAAAGAAATATTCTCTTGTCTCTTTTGACTTCTGAGGCTTACACTCCCTGACAGAAGTTATGTCACTTATCCATGTTATGTAAATAAAAGCTAATAACCTGACGTTAAATTCATCTATTGATTGTATAAATGACTCTTTTGAAAGCTGAAACCCTCTGAAATGTGGTTTAGGTTAAGAAAATAAATTGGCATCAATGCTGAAATATTGATCATTTAATGAACACAGAATGGTCAGATTTTGGCAAGACAAAAGTTTTGTCACCCACAGAAAGTAATGTAATATTCAAACAAACTAACTTAATATACAAATATATGTTACATAACATTGGTGAATGAAGTTGTGGTGCTATTAGAGTCATATTTAATATTTTGTGTGACTTCCATGAGTTGAAGGACTGCATCCATGCGGTTCAACAATGATCCATTCAATTTATTAATGAAGTCATCAGGAATAGCAAAGAATGCAGTCTTACATGCCTCCCAGAGTTAGTCTAGATTCTTTGGTTTTGTCTTCCAAGCTTCCTATTTCATCCTACCCCAAACATACTCAATGATTTTCATGTCTGGTGACTGGGCTGGCCAGTCCTTAAGCACCTTGATCTTTTTTGCCTTGAGGAACTTTGTTGTAGAGATGGATGTACAGTTGTGGCCAAAAGTATTGACACCCCTGCAATTCTGTCAGATAATACTCAGTTTCTTCCTGAAAATGATTGCAATCACACATTCTTTGGTATTATTATCTTCATTTAATTTGGCCACAACTGTATGAGATGGAATACCATCGTGCTGCAGAATTTGACCCCTTTCATGATTTGGAATATAAGAGGTAGTTAACACTTCTTGATATTTTAGGCTATTGATATTGCCTTCCACCTTGCAAATCTTTCACATACCCCCATACTGAATGTAACCCCAGACCATGATCTTTCCACCACCAAATTTAACTGTTTTCTGTGTGTATTTTGGATCCGTATGGGCTCCAGTAGGTTTCCTGCAGTATTTGTGGCGACTGTGGTGTAATTCTACTGAAGATTCATTAGAGAAATCCACCTTCTGCCACTTTTCCAGCGTCCATCTGTTTAGCAGGCTGTGGGACTTTGCAAATGCCACACGGTTTTTTATTTGCCTTTTGTTTAGTGCTGGCTTCTGGACACTGATTCAACCATGGAGGCCATTTTGAGACAGAATCCTACAAACTGTTCTAGTTGACACAGGAACTTGAGGTGATCAGGCCTGTTGGAGCTCTGCTGCAGTGGAAGAGGGGTTGCTTTGGATTTTCTAACCAACAAACGTTCCTCCTGAGCAGTTGTCTTGCGGGGCCTGCTGGACCTGGGGCTTGTCAAACACATCTCCAGTCTCTTCAAATCTTTTTTTTAATTCTTTGTACAGTGGATCTGGTCTTCAGCCTCTTGATAATCAAGGCTTTGGTCATAGGGTGGATTTTTGACATGTTGTCTGAGCTCAAGTTGCATTTCAATTGACGGTCTGGGGTTCCTGGTTTCTTTTTAGACACAGCCAATAGTTAACCGATAATTTACTGAGCACAGGTGAGGATGTAAACTAGGATTGGGTGCATTATATGACCAGGCGACAAAACTTTTGTCTTGTTAAAATCTGACCATTCTGTGTTCATTAAATGATCAATGTTTCAGCATTGATGCCAATTTATTTTCTTAACCTAAACCAAATTTCGGAGGGTTTCAACTTTCAAAAGAGTAATTTATACAACCAATGGATGAATTTAACATCAAGGTTCAAGCTTTTATTTACATAACATGGATAAGTGACATAACGTCTGTCAGGGAGTGTATGCTTGATGGAGAAAAATTGACCGTAGACAAGTTCTCTGTTGTTGGGTAGGTTTCGTCTCTGGGGTCTGAATAGAAGAGGTGCAACCCAGCTGTTTGATTATCCTTTACTATTTCT
>JARQOC010000001.1:195217301-195295426 GCA_033576535.1 Allobates femoralis
CCTTTTAAAACCCTTCATCCCAAATTGGTAGCACTTGTATACAGTGATGTAACAAAGCTGACCTCTTCCAAATTTGGAAACCTGCTATTAAAATATAAAGTGGAAATAAGCAAGATGAAATTGTGTGCCAGTCTTCACACCCTGCAGGTGAGTCTACGGGGTCTCCTGTCTGTACCCCTGCATCTGCGGTCTGCGCAGGCTGTGGGTCCCCGGCCCCGTGTGACCGCTTGCTGCCAGGTTCTCGGCTGCGGCTTGGTTGGTTGTTGCAGCATCCAGGGCCTGTCGCTTCATTGCTCAGGTCATTAGTTCCATGGCTCTGTCCGTGTTCCAGCAGCGGATGGCCCACTCCACAGTCTGTATGATGTTCTCTCAGCTCCTAGAAGGCGGCTCTATAGACTAGGTTTCCCCCAGAGTATGAGTGCTCCGATATGGGGTCCCCTCTTTCTGTTCCTGGGCTGCCTCTTCTCTAGGCCCCCTTCCTGGAAGTCTCTTTCTCTCGCTCGGAGGCTCCCCTCTCCTTCACTCCTCAGTGCAAACTAGAACTCCACTGTGTGACTTCCCTCCTCCCTAACTCTCCCTCTTGGGACTGGGCTCCAAGCATTTGCTTAGGCTTGAGTATGGGAGTGCTGGGGTGGGATCCACTTGCAAACCTTACTCCTCCCTGTGACAAGAATAACTGCACGCTTTTTTGTGGGTGCAGTACCCTTACTGTGGCACACTGACCAGTGGGGCGCCACAGTGTCAGCTCCCATTGTGTACTGAAGTGAGCTGTCAATATGTGTCAGATCGATAACGATGGACACATCACTCACAAGCACCAGCAATACTGACTGAGTAACGAGTATCGTGAATACTGTACTAGCCGTGTGAGTAGTGAATAGTAACGATTACACTTCCTCATCACTAGTCACCACTGTTTTACCCAGTAATGTAAGTGATACATTGATGGAGTCAGGATCTTTTTTCCTACATTATGCTGCTCTCATATCTGCTGATATATTCCCTTTAACCTCTTCATGCCACTTGTAGCACTTGTATACAGTGATGTAACAAAGCTGACCTCTTCCAAACTTGGCACCTGCTATTAATATATGAGTGGAAATAAGCAAGATGAAATTGTGTGCCAGTCTTCACACCCTTCAATTTTCAGAGGGGACAATTTTCCCAGATTGCCCCCTTAATTGAAATCTTAATCTTTTCCATAAAAGGGTTCAGGGTAGATTGTGGATTTATATGGTTTGTTATGTAAATTTTTCCTGAATCATCAATAATTCCTGGAAATATATCACATGCAAACTATGTCATTGTTGTGGTATAATCTGTTCACTGGGTGGAGGTTTCTCGGAAGCCTTCAATTAAAACAATGTGATCCATGAAATAAGGTCCGCTGCCGTAATAAATATTAACCAATGCTCGGCCCGCTCCGATCTGCTCTCTTATTTAGCTTATAGGTATTTCCTGGAAACTTCCCTCAAAGAAACAGCATTAACGCCTCGGGGACTCGGTAGTCGTTAATAGGATCACTTGTAAGCTGATTTCTGGTATACAGAGGAGGGGGCTGAGCATCATTCAGATCCTAGAAACACAGGTTGTTTCCTCCCCTCCCCACTTCCAGGCATTTTTATTGGTGAAATGAAGAGAGACAGGACCTGAGTACTTGCTCTTCTTCTAGAGGTTAATGACCCAGTTAGCAGCTCTTGGCTGCATTTCCCGACATTTTGCAGACATCAAGGCCATGTCTGCCTGCCAAGTACATCCTGTTCCCTGGAGCTCTTCCAAATCTTCTCCTATTACTGTGTAATGCGACAAAAAGGGGAGGAGGGCTAGGGACCAGCCAGAGACAGAAAGAGAAACAAGCACAGAGCCAACCTCAAGGTTGCCAGGAGTACCTGGACTAAACACCAGCTGGAGAAGGGTTAAATTCTGTGTGGAAAACACAGGAATCCAAACTCTGTAAAATACATAGAACTTTCATTATTCTTAGAAACAGTAGAGGAAGTATTTTGTGAAGCGCAGGCCGCAGAAAAACAGATGAAAGATTCCTGAGCGGGCTCACATGTTCCTGCTGCTGACACTTGAGTTCTGAATTAATCCGCTGATAGAAGGAGATTCACATACAAATACCCCATTCAATGTGACATTTTTGGTTCTGATACCCAGACAGTCCTACGTGCCGCTGCCTAAGGCAGAGACTAGTATGGCCGCCTTATCCTCTCAGAGAAAATTAGACCATTTACTGCATTTCTGGCCGAGGAACTGTTGACATATTGTCTGTATGGGGTCAATCTTTACAGGAGAAACAGAAATATCATCATTTGTGATGAAAAAAAATGTTTTCTGTGAACTTCTTATATTTTGTCGTGTAATAAAACTTCATTACTTTTGCGTTATTATTATTACGTGACTATATATATGACTCTTTTTTGATTAATTAGCCCATTGGATTATTACATGTGAGGTAAAACGTGCCGGACAGCACCAACCGCAGCTGCCAACTGTCCACAACTTTAAGAACAGCCTGAAAAAAGCCACTTTTTTGCTGTGTTCTTAAAAAAAAAAAGCTAAAGCGTCCATGATTTTTTTCAAGCTGATGAGACATACAGATTACATTGTAATTATTATCATTTTACAGTTCACAGTAACTGGAGTTGATGTCTTGATATCACAATTATGGGCTGCAGACATGTAACACTTATATGAAACACATGATTTACTATAGTTTTAGAATCTGTCCGTAAAAAATATTTTTTGCGTGATTTTCTTTATAAGATGTTGGCAATCCTGGCACTAACTGCTTAGCACTAGTGATGAGCGAGCATGCTCGCCACTACTCGGTACTCGCACGAGTATCACTGTACTCGGGTGACTCGCCGAGCACCGAGTAATCTCGCGATACTCGTGCTGTGCTCGTGGTCGTCATCTCTCCATGTTGGCGCTCTTTTGAGAGCCAGCCCACATGCAGGGATTGGCTGACAGACCACTGCAATGCCACAGCCCTGTTAGTTGTGACATAGCAGTGATTGGCCGCCCTGCACAGCGTCACCGAGCCTTTATAACTCCCGGCGCGCTGTGCTCGGCACACAGCCATCCAGACAGTGAGTGTAGGGAGAGTGTCTGCTGCTGATTAGGGACAGATTTGCGGCCCTCATAGGTAGATCCGGATCAGGGCTGCAAACTGCTGCTGACCACAACAGTCCTTCTCAGGACTAATCTAGGAGGACATAGGCAGGGTGATCCAGATCGGAGTCCAAGATTTCCAGTGACCAGAACAGTCCTTCTCAGGACTAATGTAGGAGGATATAGACAGTCACCACACTGTTGTACGTCATACGTTTATACAGGTTAGGGAACTAAAATCCTAACTATTGTCATCTCAACAGTCACCACACTGTTGTACGTCATACCCTTTATACAGGTTACGGAACTAAAAGCCTAACTCTTGTCATCTCAACAGTCACCACACTGTTGTACGTCATACGTTTATACAGGTTAGGGAAATAAAATCCTAACTCTTGTCATCTCAACAGTCACCACACTGTTGTACGTCATACGTTTATACAGGTTAGGGAACTAAAATCCTAACTCTTGTCATCTCAACAGTCACCACACTGTTGTACGTCATACCCTTTATACAGGTTAGGGAACTAAAATCCTAACTCTTGTCATCTCAACAGTCACCACACTGTTGTACGTCATACCCTTTATACAGGTTAGGGAACTAAAATCCTAACTCTTGTCATCTCAACAGTCACCACACTGTTGAACGTCATACGTTTATACAGGTTAGGGAAATAAAATCCTAACTCTTGTCATCTCAACAATCACCACACTGTTGTACGTCATACGTTTATACAGGTTAGGGAACTAAAATCCTAACTCTTGTCATCTCAACAGTCACCACACTGTTGTACGTCATGCGTTTATACAGGTTAGGGAAATAAAATCCTAACTCTTGTCATCTCAACAGTCACCACACTGTTGTACGTCATATCCTTTATACAGGTTAGGGAACTAAAAGCCTAACTCTTGTCATCTCAACAGTCACCACACTGTTGTACGTCATTCCCTTTATACAGGTTAGGGAACTAAAATCCTAACTCTTGTCATCTCAACAGTCACCACACTGTTGTACGTCATACGGTTATACAGGTTAGGGAAATAAAATCCTAACTCTTGTCATCTCAACAGTCACCACACTGTTGTACGTCATACGTTTATACAGGTTAGGGAAATAAAATCCTAACTCGTGTCATCTCAACAGTCACCACACTGTTGTACGTCATACCCTTTATACAGGTTAGGGAACTAAAAGCCTAACTCTTGTCATCTCAACAGTCACCACACTGTTGTACGTCATACCCTTTATACAGGTTAGGGAACTAAAATCCTAACTCTTGTCATCTCAACAGTCACCACACTGTTGTACGTCATACATTTATACAGGTTAGGGAAATAAAATCCTAACTCTTGTCATCTCAACAGTCACCACACTGTTGTACGTCATACCCTTTATACAGGTTAGGGAACTAAAAGCCTAACTCTTGTCATCTCAACAGTCACCACACTGTTGTACGTCATACCCTTTATACAGGTTAGGGAACTAAAAGCCTAACTCTTGTCATCTCAACAGTCACCACACTGTTGTACGTCATACCCTTTATACAGGTTAGGGAACTAAAATCCTAACTCTTGTCATCTCAACAGTCACCACACTGTTGTACGTCATACCCTTTATACAGGTTAGGGAAATAAAATCCTAACTCTTGTCATCTCAACAGTCACCACACTGTTGTACGTCATACGTTTATACAGGTTAGGGAACTAAAATCCTAACTATTGTCATCTCAACAGTCACCACACTGTTGTACGTCATACCCTTTATACAGGTTAGGGAACTAAAAGCCTAACTCTTGGCATCTCAACAGTCACCACACTGTTGTAAGTCATACCTTTATTCGGGATAGGGACTAAAATCCTCTCCTAAAACCATTCAAGTCAGCAGATTGTTGTACGTCATACCTTGATACAGGTTAGGGACTAAAATCCTCTCCTGTGACTGTTGTCGCAGTATACAAGCAAAATGCGCAAGGGCGTTGGCAAGGAACAAGGAGGTGAACGTGATGGTGGTGCAGGCAGAGGCTGAGGTCGTGTGCAAGCACTAATTTCGCAACAAGAAAGTGACACATCTACTCGCTCACACGTCCTGTCCCAAATTGTTGGGGCCCGCTGCAGTACTACGCTGTTGAACCAACACTAGTGTCAACAGCTTGTTACTTGGATAGCGGATAATGCTTCAAGTCTCATCGGCACCTCCACAAACACCCTGTCTTCCACACGGTCAATTGTTAGTAGCCGTGATACTGCACCGCACATTTCCCAACCTGATCCTCCTTCCTACTAACTGGCTGAGTGCACGTCCACGGACATTACTGATCCCACACTTGGACACTCGGAAGTCCAGAAGTGTGTACCCATGGGTCAGTGGAGGTACATGGCAAATTCCCATTACAAAATTTAAATTCAGTTGTCATTTGTTGGTGGTGTGGTGAAGTCTGGCCCAATCCAACCCTTGTTCATCTTGCTCTCAGTCAGCCTGTCAGCATTTTCAGTTGACAGGCGGTTGCGTTTATCAGTAATGATTCCACCTGCGGCACTGAAAACACGCTGTGACAAAATGCTAGCGGCAGTGCAGGCCAGGACTTCCAAGGCGTAGAGAGCCAATTCATGCCACGTGTCCAGCTTCGAGACCCAATAATTGTAAGGCACAGAGGAATCTCGCAGTACAGTTGTTCGATCGGCAAGGTACTCCTTCAGCATCTGACCAAACTTAGCATTTCTTGTGTCACTACCCCGCACCTCAGGGGCTGTGGTACGTGAGGGGCTGAGAAAACTGTCCCACCTCGTAAAGAATGTTCCCCTACCTTTGGCGGATTGGACTTGCGCCCCTCTCGGCCGAACGCCTTGGTTGTCCACCGATTCCTGACCTATGCCGCTAGCGTTTTGTGAGGGGAATGATTAGCCTACTTCCGTGACTATGGCCTTCTGGAACTGCTGCGTTTTGGCTGACCTCTCCGCCTCAGGAATGACAGACATAAATTTCTCCTTGTACCGTGGGTCTAACAGTGTTGCCAACCAGTACTGATTGTCGGCCAAGATGTTCTGAACGCGAGGGTCACGAGGCAGGCAGCTTACCATAAAGTCAGCCATGTGTGCCAGACTCTTAACAGCCATCACTTTAGTATCCAGACCAACACGATGACTGAACATGCTGTCCTCCTCCTCCTCCTCCTCATCTCCCCTGTCCTCTGGCCAGCCACGCTGAATCGAGGGTATCACTGGTGTGCATGTCATATCCTCAATTTGGCCAGAGAGTTGCTCCATGTCTTCATCCTCCTCCTCCTCGTCATACTCCTCCACTGCACGTTGTGATGCGATGAGGCTGGACTCTGTGTTTTCACCCACACCCACTACTGTTTCTTGCTCCAAGTCATCGCGCTCGGCCTGCAATGCATCCTCTTTGTTTTTCAGCAGAGACCGTTTTAGAAGGCAGAGTAGTGGTATGGTGACGCTAATAATGGCGTCATCGCAGCTCACCATCTGGGTGGAGTCCTAAAAGTTTTGGAGGACGGTAGATAGGTCGGACATCCATCTCCACTCCTCAGGTGTTATGTGTGGAGTTTGAACCATTTCCCGACGGCTTAGGTGATGCAGGTAGTCAACAACTGCCCTCTTCTGCTCACATATCCTGACCAACATGTGCAGAGTTGAATTCCAACGCGTGGGGACATCACACACCAGTCTGTGGGCCGTAAGACGCTAACGGCGCTGAAATCCGCAAAGGTCGGCTGAAGCAGCAGGTGACTTGCGAAAATGTGCATACAGACGGCGAACTTTTACCAGCAGTTCAGACAGCTCTGGGTATGACTTTAGAAACCTCTGAAACACCAGGTTGAACACGTGGGCCACGCATGGAACATGTGTCGGCTGGCCTCGCCTCAAAGCTGACACCAAGTACCGTCCATTGTCACACACGACCTTTCCTGGCTTTAGGTTCAGAGGTGTGAGCCAGTGATCTGACTGCTGTTTCAGAGCTGTCCACACCTCTTCTGCATTGTGGGGTTTGTCACCTATGCAGACTGGCTTCAGCACAGCCTGTTGCCGCTTCGCAGAGGCAGTGCTGCAGTGCTTCCAGCTTGGGACTGGTGTGGAGGGTACAGTGGATGAGTATGAGCAGGAGGAGGAGGAGGAGGCTGAAGAGCATGACATTCCAGAGCTGTAGAGTGTCGGTGAAACCCTGACAGAGGTAGGGCCTGCTATCCTTGGTGTGGGAAGGACGTGTTCCGTCCCTCGATCAGACTGTGTCAGAGCCTCCACAATATTAACCCAGTGTTTTGTCAAGGAGATGTAGCGGCCTTGCCCACAAGCACTTGTCCACGTGTCTGTGGTTATACACTTCAGCCCCTGACCTTACCCCTGCGGTATTAAAGAACAGCAATGACTGTCTACCTGCAGTTTCCAATATCATGTCCACTCTCTATTTGAAACTAAACCTTTCCAAAACTGAACTTCTTCTGCTCCACCCATCCACTAACCTCCCTAAATCGGACATCTCTCTCTCAGTTTGTGGCACCACGATAATGCCTAGGCAGCAGGCTCGTTGTCTGGGTGTTATGTTTGACACCGATCTCTCCTTCTCCTCCCACACACAATGTCTCGTCCGCTCATGTCAATTACACTTGAAGAATATCTCCAGAGTCCGTCCCTTTCTGACCCTGTAAACAACAAAAACCCTCACCGTGGCCCTAATCCATTACCGCCTTGACTATTGCAATTCTCTATTAAGCGGCCTCCCCCTCACCAGAGTTTATCCTCTCCAGTCCATCCTTAATGCAGCAGCCAGGATCACCCATCTGGCCAATCGTTACTCAGATGCCTATGCTCTGTGCCAGTCATTGCACTGGCTGCCCGTATACTACAGCATCAAATTCAAAGTGCTTCTTATCACCCACAAAGCTATTCACAGTGCAGCAGCCCCCTACCTCTCCTCCCTCATCTATGTCTATCACCCCACTCGCGCTCTACGTTCCTCAAATGACCTTCTACTGACATCGGTAATAATCCCATCCTCCCACTCCCGGCTCCAAGACTTCTCCAGAGCTGCACCAAACCTCTGGAATGCTTTACCAAAAGAAATCAGGACTATCCACAACTTGCATGGCTTCAGACGATCCCTAAAAACGCATCTTTTTAAGGCGGCCTATCATACTCCCTAATAGAAGTCCTTTGTACTGTAGATAGTGGGCTATCCCTCTGGACATTACTCTTCTACAAACTCCACCAAACCAAAAAGGTCTACACAGACTGTATAATGACCATCCATGTAAGCTTAGTTCTATGCCCCATTTCCTCAAGATGCCTGAACCATCAGTGCAATAAGCCCCTGTACCTTGTGCAACCCCTATCCCGTTGTAGATTGTAAGCTCTTTTGAGGAGGGTCATCTTCATTTCTTGCTTTATTCTTTGTATTTTCTTTTTTACATTGATTCTATGCCTAGTGTTTTGTATCCAATTATTCTACTGTATTTGTTCTCTACTGTAATTACTTACTGTATTATATTTTCTGTACTCTAACCCTACATTGTGAAGCGCTGCGTAATATGTTGGCGCTATATAAATAAAGCTGTATTATTATTATTATTATTAGGTGGACTTTGGCTGAAACAGCGTGGTTCAGGGCACGTGTGATGCTGTTGGACACGTGGTTATGCAATGCGGGGACGGCACATCTGGACAAATAGTGGCGGCTGGGGACCGAGTAACGTGGGACAGCAGCCGGCATTAGGTCGCGGAATGCTTACGTCTACACCAGCCGCAAAGGCAACATTTGTAGCGCAATGAGTCGCGAAATGTGATCATTCATGACTGTGGCATGTGGGGCGTTGGCAGCGTATTTGCGCCTGCATTCAAATGTTTGCTGAATGGATAATTGAACACTGCGCTGGGACAAGGACGTGCTTGATGGTGGTGTAATTTGTACGTGGGCAACTTCAGGTGCAGGGCGGGAGGCTTGTTCGCGGCCAGCATGGACAGGGGATTGGCTCGCACGCACAACAGGCAAAGACGTAGCACTGACATCAGCAAGCACCGCTCCTCGACTCTGTTGTAGTTTCCACAAAGTCGGGTGCTTGGCTGACATGTGCCTGATCATGCTGGTGGTGGTCAGGCTGCTACTTTCGTACCCCTGCTGATGCTGGCATGGCAGGTGTTGCAAATGGCCTTTTTAGAGTCATCTGGAGCCAACTGAAAATACTGCCAGACTCGGGAAGACCTAACATTTGCACAGGCACCTTGTGTCGTGTTGTTGTTCCGGGGAACGGTTGCCTGCCTTATGCCTGCGTACCCGACCCTGCTTCGTACTGCCTGTTGGGATACTATGCCTCCCCCCCTGTGCACTGCTGTCCTCGCTCTGCATATACTCCTGCCAGGTTGGGTAAGCTACTGGATCATCCACCACGTTGTCTTCCTATTCCTTGGCTACTCGCTGGACTGCTCCTCCTTCTCCTCATGTGCCACCATGATGACCGTTACAATAGTTTGGCTGTAGTTTCAGCTATACCCCCAGTGGTTAATTTTTACGCCCATTCTTTTTGAATGGGCATTACAAAGACAGGATACCCGCATCTTTTCAATGTGAAAAATGTTTTGAGGCCCTCCAGCACGTCTCTATCCAGGGACAAAGAGGAGCCTCCCAATTTTTGGCTGCCCTGACCAAAGGGCTATACTAGAATACACCCACTTGAGGGTTACAGGCCCTCCTGCACGTCTCTATCCAGGGACAAAGAGGAGCCTCCCAATTTTTGGCTGCCCTGACCAAAAGGCTATACTTAAATACACCCACTTGAGGGTTACAGGCCCTACTACATGTCTGTAAGCATGGGTCATTGTTGAACCTCCCAATTTTTGGCTGCCCTGACCAAAGGGCTATACTACAATACACCCATTTGAGGGTTACAGGCCCTACTACATGTCTGTAAGCATGGGTCATTGTTGAACCTCCCAATTTTTGGCTGCCCTGACAAAAGGGCTATACTACAATACACCATTTGAGGGTTACAGGCCCTACTACATGTCTGTAAGCATGGGTCATTGTTGAACCTCCCAATTTTTGGCTGCCCTGACCAAAGGGCTATACTTAAATACACCCACTTGAGGGTTACAGGCCCTACTACATGTCTGTAAGCATGGGTCATTGTTGAACCTCCCAATTTTTGGCTGCCCTGACCAAAGGGCTATACTACAATACACCCATTTGAGGGTTACAGGCCCTACTACATGTCTGTAAGCATGGGTCATTGTTGAACCTCCCAATTTTTGGCTGCCCTGACAAAAGGGCTATACTTAAATACACCCACTTGAGGGTTACAGGCCCTACTACATGTCTGTAAGCATGGGTCATTGTTGAACCTCCCAATTTTTGGCTGCCCTGACAAAGGGCTATACTACAATACACCCACTTGAGGGTTACAGGCCCTCCTGCACGTCTCTATCCAGAGACAAAGAGGAGCCTCCCAATTTTTGGCTGCCCTGACCAAAGGGCTATACTTAAATACACCCACTTGAGGGTTACAGGCCCTACTACATATCTGTAAGCATGGGTCATTGTTGAACCTCCCAATTTTTGGCTGCCCTGACCAAAGGGCTATACTACAATACACCCATTTGAGGGTTACAGGCCCTACTACATGTCTGTAAGCATGGGTCATTGTTGAACCTCCCAATTTTTGGCTGCCCTGACAAAAGGGCTATACTACAATACACTCATTTGAGGGTTACAGGCCCTACTACATGTCTGTAAGCATGGGTCATTGTTGAACCTCCCAATTTTTGGCTGCCCTGACAAAAGGGCTATACTACAATACACCCATTTGAGGGTTACAGGCCCTACTACATGTCTGTAAGCATGGGTCATTGTTGAACCTCCCAATTTTTGGCTACCCTGACCAAAGGGCTATACTTAAATAAACCCACTTGAGGGTTACAGGCCCTACTACATGTCTGTAAGCATGGGTCATTGTTGAACCTCCCAATTTTTGGCTGCCCTGACCAAAGGGCTATACTACAATACACCCATTGAGGGTTACAGGCCCTACTACATGTCTGTAAGCATGGGTCATTGTTGAACCTCCCAATTTTTGGCTGCCCTGACAAAAGGGCTATACTACAATACACCCATTTGAGGGTTACAGGCCCTACTACATGTCTGTAAGCATGGGTCATTGTTGAACCTCCCAATTTTTGGCTGCCCTGACCAAAGGGCTATACTTAAATACACCCACTTGAGGGTTACAGGCCCTACTACATGTCTGTAAGCATGGGTCATTGTTGAACCTCCCAATTTTTGGCTGCCCTGACAAAAGAGCTATACTACAATACACCCACTTGAGGGTTACAGGCCCTCCTGCACGTCTCTATCCAGGGACAAAGAGGAGCCTCCCAATTTTTGGCTGCCCTGACAAAAGGGCTATACTTAAATACACCCACTTGAGGGTTACAGGCCCTTCTACATGTCTGTAAGCATGGGTCATTGTTGAACCTCCCAATTTTTGGCTGCCCTGACCAAAGGGCTATACTACAATACACCCATTTGAGGGTTACAGGCCCTACTACATGTCTGTAAGCATGGGTCATTGTTGAACCTCCCAATTTTTGGCTGCCCTGACAAAAGGGCTATACTACAATACACCCATTTGAGGGTTACAGGCCCTACTACATGTCTGTAAGCATGGGTCATTGTTGAACCTCCCAATTTTTGGCTGCCCTGACCAAAGGGCTATACTTAAATACACCCACTTGAGGGTTACAGGCCCTACTACATGTCTGTAAGCATGGGTCATTGTTGAACTTCCCAATTTTTGGCTGCCCTGACAAAAGGGCTATACTACAATACACCCATTTGAGGGTTACAGGCCCTACTACATGTCTGTAAGCATGGGTCATTGTTGAACCTCCCAATTTTTGGCTGCCCTGACCAAAGGGCTATACTACAATACACCCAGTTCTTGTTTACAGGCCATCCTGCATGTCTGTATCCAGGGGCATTGGTGAACCTCCAAATTTTTGACTGCCCTTGCAATGGAAGATACTACAATACACCCAGTTCCTCAAAATGGGCACATTATTTCTAGACAGGGCTTCAGGTACGTCTCTTGTCAGGGTAATCGGAGTGTCGCACAATGTTTTCACGTCAAATATTTTATGTAATCACAAAAAGTGACATACACCAGCTGTATCTCACTATTGGGTATGTGCCCTTAACATTTCCACCATAAATATTCATTTTGGTGTCATTTTGGAAGGTTTTCTGGACACTGTAAAATTGGCGTGAAACTCGGACAACATTGTTCACAGCTGTGACTTTTGAGTGAGAAATGCTTCCAGGGGTCTTCTCCATGGTGTTGCCATGTCATTTCAGCACTCTTCTGAGACTTTTGTGACAATTTTAGGGTTTTTCCAGGCAGCCGGCAGTCATTTCATAAAAATACTCGTGTCTCCCATAGGATAACATTGGGCTCGTTACTCGGGCCGAGTACACGAGTATCTCGGGATGCTCGGCCCGAGCTTCGAGCACCCGAGCATTTTAGTACTCGCTCATCACTACTTAGCACTATACTGAGTACCTCAAATAGAGAGAACATAGAAGAGTATTCATGGTACACTTCTGTAATATAGCTGCATATCACCCAGGGCCAGCGCCCGCACTTGGGCAAGTGCTCTGGACAAGTGAGGGAGCGCACTCGTCTGTGAGCAGCTCTCAGACAGTTGTCCTCTCTTTCTCTCTCCTTCTCTGCACTGATCTATGGGAACGGAACAGAGCAGAAGAGAACGCTTAGGCTGGTTTCACACTACGATTTTTTTTAAATCGGACAGCATCGGACCCGAATTTGGCCCGAATGGGGATCGGACCGACTAAATGGCATCTGAATCGCGTCCGATCCGATTTTGTCCGATTTCTTTCCGGTGCAAAAATTGGAGACTGCTCCGATTTTTGCATCCGAATCAAAAATTGGAAAAAATCAGATCTGACAGATCGGATGGCAATTATGCCAAATCCGATCTGATTCCTTTAACATGGGACCCTATTGAGCAGGGTCCAATGAAACATCTGATGTCTCATCGGACGCTATTTTAGTGTACTGAGCATGCTCAGTACACTAAAACTGCTCCTAACCATCTAATTTTACTTCCGCAATGTATATACATACATTGCAGAAGTAAAATTAAGCAAGGCAGGGGTTAAAAATAATAAACCATCTATTCTCACCTGTCCACGAGTCCCCTGGCGTCTCCAGCACATCCTGCCTCTAGGACCTGCCGTGATGTCACAGTCACATGACCGGTTACCGCGGATCAGAAGATATAGCTGGAGATGCCGGGGGACTCGTGGACAGGTGAGAATAGATGGTTTATTATTTTTTATTCCAGAGGAGAGGGGAGAGGAGGGGGAGTACTGGGGGAGAAGCGGGGAGCACCAGGGGAGAAGAGGGGTTAACACAAGGGAGAAGAGGGGTTAACACAGGGGAGAAGAGGAGTTAACACAGGGGAGAAGAGGGGAGAACAGCTGACAGGTGACAGGAGGCAGAGAGGAGCAAGATGACAGGAGAAGCCGGGCAAACTGATCCCTATTGAGATTTCTATCGGACAGCATCGGATTTCAAAAAATTGAAGTGTGAAACCAGCCTTACTGGGAGGTAAAGGAGGCTGCAGAAACAATGTAGCTGAAGGATATTCCAGTCATGTGACTGATCATATGACTGAAGCGAAGGTCCTTTAAGATCCTGCATCTGCTCAACTTCTCTAACCTTCTTTTCACTCCCAGTGGCTCCTCTTTCCTGCTCTGCACTAATCAAGATTTGCATGGTGTGGTAATGTATATTGTGTGTAAATGTGTCTGTTGCAGAGCTGTGTGTATTTGTATGTGCCTGTAGTGTCCATGTAGCTGAACTGTCTGTATGTGCATGTATTGTATATGTAGGAGAGCTGTGTATGTATCTGTATGTGTGATGTGCATGTAGTAGAGCTGTGTGTGCTTCTATGTGCATGTATTATGTATGTAGCAGAGCTGTTAGTGCATCTGTATGTGTGTGTAGAGCGCATGTGGCAGAGCTGTGTGTGTCTATATGTTAATGTAGCAGAGTTGTTTGTATGTGCATGTAGCAGAGCTGTCTGTGTCTATATGTGCAAGTAGTGTATATGTAGCAGAGCTCTGTGTGTAGTGTGCATGTAGCAGAGCTGTATGTGTCTACATGTGCATGTAGCATAACTATGTATGTCTATAGCCATGTAGCAGAGCTGACTGTGTCTAATATATAATTTGCAGAAAGAAACTAACAATAGATTTATTACCTCCGTATTCTACCCTAGTACTTCAAATTAGTGCTAATGAACCCTCACTTTTATACCGACAGGGAAGCTTTACTTACTAGGAACAATGTTTCTCCTATTTTCAGCTGTCTAAATCTGGCTTAAGGTGTTCAAGTGCAGCAGCAGGGAGTGACGGGGATAGGGTTTTAAAGGGGCCCACTCATATCTAAAAAATGAGAATGGTCACTCCCTGAGGAAGGAGCTGGGTGTTTAGCTCCGAAACGCGTCGGAAATAAAACTGAAGATTTTTTATTTAAAACACTCCAGTGTTTCTAATACTTATTGGAGCAGCGGCGTGGACCGAAAGACACTTGGTCCCGGATAGGGATAAAGAGGCCCACTCAGACGCTTTTGCCCAGTCTTCATAAAAACCTGACAGCCCTGATATCATCTCTGAGATGTACTGGTCTGTGATAGGTCAACCATAGAATCGTAGATTACATCTATGTGATTGGTTGTTTATTAAATTTTTATGAATCTGAGAAAAGATTGCATACTTCATAGTGGTTTTTAAGGAGAATTTGTATGCCATACTCTTCAAGGAGCACCATATGGTGGCACACCGAGTTTTAGACCTTTGCAGAGGAAATGTACATGAGGCCTAACAAAAATGTGCTCTATTTTCACAGTCCTAAAGACCCCGGTTACAGGGCTCAACATCGTGCTCAACATCGTTCAAAAGTGATGTCTTCAACGATGTTGAAACGACATCGTTAGTGCGTCGTTGCGTGTAACCGAACGATTCAACTACGATAATAGGTCAAGTTGAAGTTGACAGATTTATGAACATGTTAATAAACCTGTTAACTTCAACTCAACCAACCTGCTGCATCTTACTGGGTGACACCACGATAACGATGTCACAGACGACTTTGCCCATTCACAGCAATGAGCAGGGATCGTTCGCGGGGTTTGCGAACGATCCCTGCTCACAACATCGCTGGTGAGTTGTTCACAATATCTAGACATGTGACATCTCACCAACAATGTTGGAAAGATGACAAAAATAGGGCGCGCTCATGAGATTGCGGCCGACATCGTTTCTAAATCGTGCCATGTAACGGTACCTTTACAGTTTATTGTGATACTTTGTTTCCCCAATTTTCATCTGTGCACTTACAATTAGGCCTAAAGGATATTGCCACATTCAACTTGTTATGAGATCCCTTGAAGGACTCATCATCGTATTATAGTACTCAAACAGTTTTACGAGTCCTTCCTGTATTTCTGTATGCCTTTACTTTCATATGTACAGTAGGTGTGTTTCCTCAGATTCCATTCTTCAGCTTGGCTACCCATGCAGTTTCTAAACCATGGCTATTTTCAGATGCCCAGGAACCTGTAAAAGAAATAATTCAGCATACACATGCAAATACAGAGATTTATTTCCTGAGGGACAGCACTTGACAACCATTCTCTGGGACTTAGAGGTGAGATGGATGTCTCCTTCATATTTGCCAAATTTCATGGAAAAAAGCAAGACCTCTCAGAGGAGTAGGAAAATTTCTTAAGTGCCTCCAAATCTTCCCAAACCTTCTGGAAAACAGGTTCTGGGAGGCTTACGTGGTGCAGAAACAGACATGCAGAAGCCATAAATGAGGTATGCAGGGACCAAAGACATGACAACAAGGGAATGTGACTGAGAAATGGGTGTGGGTACACAAAAAAAATTATATTGGGCTTTGTGAACCATAACCCTCCTCCCATTCACCAGACCAGAAAAGGTTAGAAAGATTGCTTCCTCTGGGATATGCATTTTTTTTTTTTAAATCAAATACTTTTTTATTGAACTTTTGATAAACACGTCAGTAATTTCAATTCAGCATGGCATAAATACAATCATTTTAATATGAACCCCACCCCCACCCTCCCCATCCCTCGGCAGCAGTACCTCCCTCCATTCCCTTCACAAACAATGCAGCAAGGAACTATATGTTGTTTTTCCATAATCTGGCTTCCTCCCACATTAGCAGCTCATCCTCCCACCCGCACACCTCTCAGAACGTACAGCAGATCTCACAATCCTTTAAACTGAATCCATGGTCCCCATATGATGTCATGCAGGGATTGCTTCCCTCTCTTTTCATAGATGCCCCTTTCTAGTTGTATGATATACTCCACTCGTTTGGAAAACTACTCGTTAGTAGGAGGGTCAGTCCCAGTCCAATGTTGCGCAATTAATTTCCTAGCACACTAGAATAACCTTGCAATGGCTATTTTCATATTAGACACAACTGGAATCTCCTCCACATACCCCAACAAGCATGTAACAGGATCTCCAGAAACCACACATCCGTACGCTCCTCCAATCATATCCAATACTCCAGACCAGAATGTGGCCAACCTGGGGCACTCCCACATCATGTGGAGTATACCCGCACCGTCACTCCCACACCTAGGACATGCAGAGGTTTCCCTCAGCCCCATTTTATACAGTCGTAGTGGTGATCTATAAACCCTGTGGACTACATAGATATGTGACAATCTTGCAGGTTCACTTAAAGAGAGCTTTGGAATATATTCCAAGATGGTCTCCCATACATCATTCTCAATATGCCCAAGCTCTGCCTCCCATTTTTCCCTTGCCTTCAGTGGAAACTGAAGCAAAAATGTGTGCATGAGATCCCTGTATATGCTCGAGATAACCCCTCTGGTAATCCCTTCCTGGCAGACATAATCAAGGACCAGGTCTACTTCCACCTTCATACTTTGTGTATTCCTCTGGGATTTAATGGCATGTTTAACTTGTTCATAATGATACCACTCCGTGCCCGATAGTAAAAATTCTCCCTGTAACTGTTGAAATGGCTTCATATTCCCATTTTCCAAAATTTGATCCATCCGAGTTATTCCTTTGGCATCCCATTCTCTTATAGTCCCAATTTTTTGTAACTCAGGGAGACCATTGTTATTCTATATGGGCGTATACTTGGTTAGTCCCTGTATCCCTCTCACCTTCTTCAATGAATCCCAAACCCTTTGTATCAGGTCCAGCGTGGGACTGGCGCCTCCCAGCCGTTTCATAGACCTCCCTTCCAGGCCTTCCATTACTGGTCTTCCACTCATACAGTGCTCCAGGAGATACCGTATGGACCCCTTCCCCCCCGGACATGCCCATCCCCTAAAGTGTCGGCTTTGAGCCGCTAAGAAATACAATTCAGGATTCGGGACCGCTAACCCCCCTCGTCTTTGGGCCTTTGAAGTATCTCTAATCGAATTCTTGCCTGTTTTCTTGCCCCATACCAGGGTTCTAAACAAACTATTTAGTGACCTAAACCATTTCTTGGAAATCCAGATAGGTGCGTTGTGTAGGATGTAAAGTAATTTGGGCATTATAATCATTTTAAGAAGGTTGATCCTCTCCACCACCGTTAAATGCAACTTAACCCAAACCTCTATCTTCTCTCGGAGTTTTTTAACCAAAGGTACAAGATTGACATTCAAGTAATCTGAAATAGGCATAGAAACCTGCACCCCCAAATATTTAAATACCTCCGTGCACTGCAACCTATTCGCCTCTACATTTCTCTCTGACCACTCCACTCCCCGATCTACTTTGAACAGTACAGATTTGGACCAATTAATCTTCAATCCCGATATTGTCCCGAAACTTTCAATGATCTGCATGGCACAGCTCAATGATCCCTCTGGATCTCCAAGAAACAACAGGAGGTCATCAGCATACAAAGCAATTTTCTCTTCCAACCTCCCATATTGGAATCCCTTGATCTCTCGCTTCTTCCTGATAACCGCAGCCAGCGGCTCAATTGCTGTGGCAAAAAGGAGGGGCGACAAGGGGCATCCCTGTCGAGTTCCCCTAGCAAGTTGGAAAGATGAAGACACCGCCCCGTTTACTCTAAGTTTGGCCGTAGGTTGAGAGTATAGCAATTGTACCCATTCCATAAATCGTGGCCCAAACCCCATCCGCTGCATAACCCTCCACAGATAATTCCACTGTACGCTATCGAACGCCTTATGGGCGTCTAGTGAAGCGATTACTCTACTTCCCACGTTATCGGCCTGCAGCTGGAGATTGAGGTACAATCTACGTATGTTGGTCGCTGTAGATCTACTGGGCATGAACCCCGACTGATCCGGATGTATTAAGAAGGAGACAACCCCAGACAGTCGAGTAGCCAATACTTTTGCCAGTATTTTAACGTCGGTAGTTAACAATGATATTGGTCTATATGACTCGGTTATCTTGGGGTCCTTCCCCTCCTTCGGGATTACCACTATCATTGCCTCCCTCATGGAATCCGGCAGTAGTCGTTTCCTATTGGCTTCCTCAAATACCTGTAGCAGTCTAGGGAGTAAAAGGTCTGAAAACTGCTTATACACTTCTGTGGGTAAACCATCAGTGCCTGGGGCTTTTTGCCATGCCATGCAAAGCATGCGTCATCTCCTCCTCAGTAATAGGGGCCTCCAGTCTCTCTCTGCTTTCCTCATTCAACTTAGGGAGCACTCGATATGCAGCATTTTTAGTGTAGCTCTATTACATTATTAGACACTGTAAACTCAGCTCATATAACATTTCGAACAATGCATATACATAAAGAATTGTTTTTCTTATTGTCTTATACCAAACAAATTGTACAAAAGTTAAAGGGAATCAGTCAGGTCAAAAATTCATATGTATAATGGTGAAAAAAAGTATTTAGTCAGCCACCAATTGTGCAAGTTCTTTCACTTAAAAAGATGAGAAAGACCTGTAATTGACATGATAGGTAGACCTCAACTATAAGAGACAAAATGAGAAAACAAATCCTGAAAATCACATTGTCTGATTTGGAAAGAATTTTTTTTCAATTTTGGTGGAAAATAAGTATTTGGTCAATAACAAAAGGTCATATCAATACTTTGTTATACAGTTAGGGACAGAAATATTTGGACAGTGACACAAGTTTTGTTATTTTAGCTGTTTACAAAAACATGTTCAGAAATACAATTATATATATAATATGGGCAGAAAGTGCACACTCCCAGCTGCAATATGAGAGTTTCCACATCCAAATCGGAGAAAGGGTTTAGGAATTATAGCTCTGTAATGCATAGCCTCCTCTTTTTCAAGGGACCAAAAGTAATTGGACAATGGACTCTAAGGGCTGCAATTAACTCTGAAGGCGTTTCCCTCGTTAACCTGTAATCAATGAAGTAGTTAAAAGGTCAGGGGTGGATTCCAGGTGTGTGGTTTTGCATTTGGAAGCTGTTGCTGTGACCAGACAACATGCGGTCAAAGGAACTCTCAATTGAGGTGAAGCAGAACATCCTGAGGCTGAAAAAAAAAGAAAAAATCCATCAGAGAGATAGCAGACATGCTTGGAGTAGCAAAATCAACAGTTGGGTACATTCTGAGAAAAAAGGAATTGACTGGTGAGCTTGGGAACTCTAAAAGGCCTGGGCGTCCACGGATGACAACAGTGGTGGATGATCGCCGCATACTTTATTTGGTGAAGAAGAACCCGTTCACAACATCAACTGAAGTCCAGAACACTCTCAGTGAAGTAGGTGTATCTGTCTCTAAGTCAACAGTAAAGAGAAGACTCCATGACAGTAAATACAAAGGGTTCACATCTAGATGCAAACCATTCATCAATTCCAAAAATAGACAGGCCAGGGTTAAATTTGCTGAAAAACACCTCAAGAAGCCAGCTCAGTTCTGGAAAAGTATTCTATGGACAGATGAGACAAAGATCAACCTGTACCAGAATGATGGGAAGAAAAAAGTTTGGAGAAGAAAGGGAACGGCACATGATCCAAGGCACACCACATCCTCTGTAAAACATGGTGGAGGCAACGTGATGGCATGGGCATGCATGGCTTTCAATGGCACTGGGTCACTTGTGTTTATTGATGACATAACAGAAGACAAGAGTAGCCGGATGAATTCTGAAGTGTACCGGGATATACTTTCAGCCCAGATTCAGCCAAATGCTGCAAAGTTGATTGGACGGCGCTTCATAGTACAGATGGACAATGACCCCAAGCATACAGCCAAAGCTACCCAGGAGTTCATGAGTGCAAAAAAGTGGAACATTCTGCAATGGCCAAGTCAATCACCAGATCTTAACCCAATTGAGCATGCATTTCACTTGCTCAAATCCAGACTTAAGACGGAAAGACCCACAAACAAGCAAGACCTGAAGGCTGCGGCTGTAAAGGCCTGGCAAAGCATTAAGAAGGAGGAAACCCAGCGTTTGGTGATGTCCATGGGTTCCAGACTTAAGGCAGTGATTGCCTCCAAAGGATTCGCAACAAAATATTGACAATAAAAATATTTTGTTTGGCTTATGTTTATTTGTCCAATTACTTTTGACCTCCTAAAATGTGGAGTGTTTGTAAAGAAATGTGTACAATTCCTACATTTTCTATCAGATATTTTTGTTCAACCCTTCAAATTAAACGTTACAATCTGCACTTGAATTCTGTTGTAGAGGTTTCATTTCAAATCCAATGTGGTGGCATGCAGAGCCCAACTCGCGAAAATTGTGTCACTGTCCAAATATTTCTGGCCCTAACTGTATATACTTTGTTGGAAATGACAAAGGTCAAACCTTTTTTCTGTAAGTCTTTATTAGGTTGTGTGAGGTAACGACCCGGGGAACTCGCTTGGCCACAGAAATTACATCTTCACATGTTTCAACCATAAGATTTAGGCAGCAGTTTATTGGGTTCAAACCGCCCCTCTCATATAAATACATGATAGCTACATGATCCTCCATACCGTATAAACATGACATTACAAATATAACATTACATACAACAACACATTACATTGCACATATCCTTTTACCCCTGGTACCCTTAATGTACCGTTACCCACGCAGAGTACACAGGTCAGTTGCTGTCTCACCGGGTTTCGGTCACCGCTGGTACACCCTTACGGTTTCTGCCCGACTACCAGGCCCTTCCTTGGCCCAATTTCCCCCTGGGGAGTCCAGGACTTGGACTTATTCCCCTCCCAGGGGCACTGCCCTGCTTCATTCACACATGGACCACCCGGCACCCCATCATACATGGCACTTTTACATAAGCCATCATCTCTCATACATGGCACTTTTACATAAGCCACCATCTCTCATACATGGCACTTTTACATAACCCATCATCTCTCATACATGGCACTTTTACATAAGCCATCATATACTTCCATGGCACTTTTACATAAGCCATCACCTACTTCCACGGGTCCTTTACTAACTGTCTAGTCGGACCCAACGGCAGCTATGCCCTCCTGGCTTGATTCACACATGGTTCACAGTTCACTTTAGCATACAAAAACGGCTGTCTTACCGGGCACGGATCCGGGTCCAGCAACCTGAGTCACGGGTACACCATGCATCCCCAAGGGCTCCTTCCCGGACGTGTTTCGCCCCACGTCCAGACCAGCGTTCACCTGGTTCAGCCACGGTTTCCCCACTCTAGGAGCCACAATGCCCTTTTCCCGGCCACCGGTTTGCACACAAGCAACCGAAGGTCAGGGGCCTCCCACACGGAGATAAGCCGGCTCCCCTCTCATCCCTACGAGACGGATCGCCTCTGCACGTCTTCATACCACAGAGCTCTTGACTGCTCTCATCTCCAGGCATCTCTTCTCTCTGGTCTCTGTCCATCAACACAAACATCTGGGCTAGCTCTTATCGTAGCTGCCACACCCACACTGACACACCCACCTGGGCTGCTATGCAATTAGTACACACACACAGTTTCCATACAGCTGCTCATCCAGCTCATCTACTCCTTTTAGCTGGTAACTCACTGTGTTCCGGGTAGGTTTCACACAGCACAACCACAGTAAAACCGGCTAATGTGCACAGTCATATACCGACAACCCGTGTGATGCACCTGACCATGGGTCGCATCACCACAGTTGGCACACACTGTTGCTGGTATGTTGGCTCATTTCTCCATGCAAATCTCCTTTAGAGCAGTGATGTTTTGGGGCTGTCGCTGAGCAACATGGACTTTCAACTCCCGCCAAAGGTTTTCAATAGGGTTTAGATCTGGAGACTGGCTAGGCCACTCCAGGGACCCTTAAATGTTTCTTATGAAGCCACTCCATTGCCCTGGCGGTGTGCTTGGGAGCATTGTCATGCTGAAAGATCCAGCCACATTTCATCTTTAATGCCCATGCTGCTGGAAGGAGGTTTGCACTCAAAATCTCATGATTCATGACCCAATTCATTCTTTGATGTACACAGATCAGTCGTCCTGGTCCCATGGTAGAGAAACATCCCCAAAGCATGATGTTGCCACCCTCATGCTTCACAGTAGGTATGGTGTTCTTTGGATGCAACTCAGCATTCTTTCTCCTCCAAACACGACGAGTTGTGTTTCTACCAAACAGTTCTACTTTGGTTTCATCTGACCATATGACATTCTCCCATTCTGAATCATTCAAATGCAAACTTCAGATAGACCTGGACATTGCTTAAGCAGGAGGACAAGTCTGGCGCTGCAGGATCTGAGTCTCTGGCAGCAGAATATGTTACTGATGGTAGCCTGTGTAACATTGATCCAAGCTTTCTGCCAGTCATTCAGCAGGTCTTCCCCCCCCCCCCCCCCCGTGTGGTTCTGGGATTTTTGCTCACCGTTCTTGAGATTATTTTGGCCACACAGGGTGAGATCTTTTGTTGAGCGCCAGATCAAGGGAGATTATCAGTGATCTTATAAGTCTTCCATTTTCTAATTATTGAAGTCCACAGTTGATTTCTTTACTCCAAGCTGCTTGCCTATTGCAGATTCAGTCTTCCCAGCCTGGTGCAGGGCTACAATTTTGTTTCTGGTGTCCTTCGACATCTCTTTGGTTTTCACCATAGTGGAGTTTGGAGTGTGACTGTTTGAGGTTGCGGACAGGTGTCTTTTATACTGATAACAAGTTGAAACAGGTTCCAGTACTACAGGTTAATGAGTGGAGGACACAGGAGCTTCTTAAAGAAGTTACATGTCTGCGAGAGCTAGAAATCTTGCATATTTGTAGGTGACCAAATATTTATTTTCCACCAAAATTTGAAAAAAATGTATTTCCAAATCAGCAAATGTGATTTTCTGGATTTGTTTTCTCATTTTGTCTCTCATAGTTGAGGTCTACCTATGATGTCAATTAGAGGTCTCTCATCTTTTTAAGTGGGAGAATTTGCACAATTGATGGCTGATTAAATACTCTTTTTCCCCACTGTAACTGATATCATTTTCTAATTCTTTTCTCTAAGCTCTCTCTATTCATGTATTTCTATGATTTATACTACCCTCCTATCCTGGGTAAACGTCAACGTAAAAGATTCATTCCATCTGTCAATCACAGTGAGTTCTCTGCTGCCCACTCCCCATGGAATGAATATTCATGCATCACTACTCAACCCTGCCTTTCTCTGATCTGTATGCTATGTGACTCATTGCAGACAGAGGAGAGGGAGGGGGAAGGAGGTGTGTTCTCTCTGCAGATGCATCTCTGAGATCTTTATTCATTTTGTGTATCTGAGGCATGTGTGTAGTGTGTGGATATCTCTATGTTTATATGAACATTTGATCATTTGCTCGGCAGAAACACACATTACATGTATGCAGGAAAACCAATGTTCATATAAGCAGAAGCCTTTTACAGATAGCACAGACTGTAGTGATGTTACTACAAGAATTGTAACACAAAACATCTCCCCCTCTCAACCCCCTCCCCAGCAGCCCGCAAAAACCTAAGAGATTTAGTGTAACTTCAGCAGAGGGGAGGGACAGAATATCAGCTTGTTTAGGTGTGGATATTTAAATAAAACATACTGTGACTCTCAGACTTCTCAGGAGTCGTGTCAATTACTTTTACAGGGTATGAAGATGCTTATAGCAAGAGAACTACACAGGGTACATTAATGATTTTTACATATTCTGAAAGGATTACCTGAGCGCTATTCAAGAGTACTATTAGTATCATGCTGAAAAATTACCTGACAGAGTTCCTTTAAATTTGTAAATGTAAATATATCCTGATCATAGAACACCTCATGAAGCTTTTAAAGAAGAGCATTATATTGACATATAAGTCTTACCCTCCTGAGGGCGCCTCATATCTGATACTGGGAGTCTCAGTTGTCTTGAACTTTATGCTCGGCACATCTAATGTCACAGTTGTTGCTCCTTATTTAACTTGCAACTCACAACAAGTGTTGATTAAAGGAAGGATATCATATACTCACTTATCATTGCTTACATTTTGTGTACATGTACGGTGTGGCTAGGCTTACATTTCATGACCTATTCTGCTTGATGCCCTGTAACAATCATCTTTTTCTTTTATTTCTTTTCATTTACAGTTTCTAACCTCACCCAAATCATTTCGTCTTTTTTCTCTTGCTCTTGACTTTCACATGATGCTAATATTGACAATGTGTCCGTTCCTGGTTTGCTTCATGTGCTAACACAAGGTCCTATATGTAAGCAAAAGCAATTGGTGTGGGTTAAACAAGACCCCAGAATTCCTTATTTTAGCTGCACTTTTCTGTCTTTTATTTTTAAGCATCTTCAGTTGCCCTAGGATGTGCATCTACGGGCCTCAGAAGCCTCCGAAAACGGCTTTTCTGAAACTTTAGCTAGGGTCTTAGAGATTTATTCACTCTTTTAAAAGGACTCATTTTTTCCAGGAGTTTCCCAATGGTTCCAAGACAGTTGGCAATCATAATATACAGTGATGTCATGCACAGTCCGACCTGAACACATTTTCTCTCTTCTCCACCACTATCGTACTAGGAAGGGGAACATAGAGATGTCATGAAAATCCATTTACTGAATGAATACAAAAACATAGTACAAGTTGTCCCTGGACAGAAAGCTCTCACATGTACTCTATAAAGACTTTAAACTTGCACCATGCAAAATTAAAGATTTTGGCTTATGATACAGTGGAATTTTCTACAAGTTAACAAAGAAGGAGACCAAATATGAACAACTCAAATTGTTCAATTGAGTACAAGTGGAAATTCTACTACCAAACAAAATCCCCAAAGCTTTTGGTTAGACAAGAAGTCCTCATGAATGTCTGATTTCAGAGGGGTCTGTATAAAGGACCAATAGGCCCTTTTGCAACATATAAAAAAAACTTTTACTAATAAAGATCTGTTATTGTTGGGTAGAAAATGGAAAAATCGCAATCACAATCTTAACAACAGGAAATCAAACATGCTGTTGATAGTTAAAATTTCTATATCTTGGTGTTTGGCGCTATTGATGAATGAAGGAAGTACGCTGCCCTTCTAGGTATGCAGTTTTTGAAGAAACTCTGCATAGAGGTTGTTTCAAATATCTTGGCGAACCAACCACAAATTGTCTGTCTGTGGATGTAGGCTTGTGCAAATCATTCTGTCTCTTCAAATAACCCCTCACAGACTCAGTAAGGGTGCAGATATACTAGCATCAAACTCGTGCAAGTGCAATGTGAGAAAAACTTGCATTTCACTCGGACCAATGTCAAATAGTCAGATCAGATTGTTACTTTTTTCCTCTGCTGAACTCGCATTGCGTGCCAAATTTCAGCATGCGGCAATTGCACGCGTATCTCACATGCGAGTGGCCAATAAAAGTCTATGGGTGAGCAAAAAAAATGCACACAGACAGCACACTAAGCCAGTAGCATATCTAGGGGGGCTGGCGGGGTATATGCCCCGGACGCAGCAAGCATGGGGGTGTCGTCGGGTCTTCTGCTGCAGAAACTGAGGTGTCTCCCGCTGGCCACATATTCCACCCCTATTACAGTGTGAGCTGGGTATTCTCTGCTCCTGCTGTCAAGGTGACAATTCCATTTGTTAGCGGACACCATGTTTCATATGGAGAGCCCCTGTGTGCCTAAACATTGGAGCTCCCCCACAAGTGACCCCATTTTGGAAACTAGACCCCAAAAGAACTTATCTAGATGCATAGTGAGCACTTTGAAACCCTATGTGCTTCACAAATTGATCCGTAAAAAAGAAAAAGTACTTTTTTTTCCACAAATATTTTCATTTTTAATATTTACGGATTAATTTTTGAAGCACCTAGGGGTTCAAAGTGCTCACTATACATCTAGATAGGTTCCCTGGGGGCTCTAGTTTCCAAAATGGGGTCACTTGTGGGGGAGCTCCAATGTTTAGGCACACAGGGGCTCTCCAAACATGACATGGTGTCCGCTAACAACTGGAGCTAATTTTCCATTGAAATTGTTAGCGTATGGAGAACCAATGTGCCACCAGCATTGCCACCAGCACAAGGGCAACTGGAAGAGTTGGGGTACAGAAAATGGTGCCTCTAATAAATGTGCTATTTTCTGGGGTGGCTGTGGGTTGCAATTTGCAGTGTGGGAGGCCCACAACATTTGGGTCTCTCCATGCTGAGGATTCCAGCCCTCCAGCTGCCAACCAAAAATACAGCGAAAGCCTTTTTTATTTCTAGAACTGATTTTAGAAAAAAAAAATGATGTGGGGCTCCGCCATATTTTTGGTCCAGTCAGGTACAACTTGACAGCTATGGAGTGCCAACAACCCCCAGCTGCCTCGTTGTGCCTGGCTGGCAACCAAATTTACAGCAAAGCCCATTTATTTTATTTCTAGAACTAATCTAAGAAAAAAATGACGTGGGGCTCAGCCGTATTTTTGGTCCAGCCAGGTACAACTTGGCAGCTATGGACAGCCACCAACCCCCAGCTGCCTCGTTGTACCTGGCTGGCAACCAAAAATACAGTGAAGCCCATTTTTTTTATTTCTAGAACTAATTCTAGAAAAAAATATGACATAGAGCTCTGCCATATTTTTGGTCCTGCCAGGTACAATTAGGCAGCTGGGGGATGGAATTCTCAACATGGAGAGGCCCAAGCATTCTAGGCCCCCCCATGCTGTGAATTGAAGCCCTCAGCCGCCCCAGAAAATGGCGCATTCATTGAAGCACCATTTTCTGGCGCTGTACCCAGGCTCTTCCAGTTGCCCTGGTGCCGGTGGCAAACTGGGTAATAAAGGGGTTAATGTCAGCCTTTTATTGACAGCTGGCACTAAGCCTGAGATTCATAATGTCGGGCCAATGTTAGACCTGGCCATTAGGAATCTCTAGTAAATAGTCAAAAAATACACCACACAGAGGAAAACCTTTTTATTTGGAAAAAAAACACAAAAAAATTCGGACTCCATCTTTATTATAAAGGTCAGACGTAGTCCACAACGAAGGTCAGACATAGTCCACAACGAAGGTCGCACAACGCTTGATTTCCTCTGATGTAGTCCACAATAAATGTCCCATGACACTCGATCGCCTCTGCTACATCCAGAGACTGCAGCAAGGGATCAAGTGTCCTCTTGTTGCAGTCTCTGGTGTCATAGTGATGATGCACTGTATGGCAGATCATTGCCATACAGTGCAGCTTCACTGTGCAAACCCACAGAAAGTGATCTGACAGCCCAGGTGCAATGATCCACATAGTGGGTCACTGCGCCCTGGCTGTTAGATTGCTACTCTGCAGCCTGATCCCCCTGCATAGGGATCGAGCTGCAGAAAGTGATCTGACAGCCCAGGCGCAGTAATCCACTAAGTGGATCACTGCGCCGGAGTTGTCAGATTGCTTTCTGCAGCTCGATCCCCATGCAGGTGGATCGGGCTGAAGAGTAGCGATCTGACAGCCCGGGCGGAGGATCTCACTGTGCCTGGGCAGTCAGATCGTTTTCTGCAGCTTGATCCCCATGCAGGCGGATTGGGCTGCAGAGTAGCAATCTACTATGTGATCCCTGTGCAAGGGCTATCAGGATCCCTCCTATACAGCTTGATCCCCTGCAGGGGGACCGGGGCTGCAGTAAAGAGATCTGACACCCCTGGCACAGTGATAACATAATGGATCACTGTGCCGGATTGTCAGATCCCTACACGGCAGTCTGATCCCCCTGCAGGGGATCAAGCTGCAGAGGAGGGATCCTAACAGGAGCTGGAACCAAAACGACGGCTGCGGCGGGACAGGAGCGCAGGAGGACACACCGGAAGCAAGAGGAGGAAGACCGGAAGTGGCGGACCAGAGGAGGGACGGCGGTGGCAGGACAGGATGGCAGAGGAGAGGTGAGCGGGAGGAGGTGATCAACGGAGACTGGTGGCGATCTCCGGTGATCGCAGAGGGGGGCAGGAAAGAGAATCGGGGGGGACATTAGAGCACAGGGGGGCATCGGAGCACAAGGAAAGTCATTGGAGCACGGGGGGTGACATTGGAGGACAGGGGGAGAAGCGGCGGGCAGGGAAACATTACAGCCGCGGTAATTTGTGGTTTCACTTTCAACAGCCAATCACCGTGGCTGTAGCTTCGGGGGGGGCAAATCCACCCCCCCCGGGGTATAGTACATGTCTTCATGTACCTGCAGGTTGAGTGACAGGTCAGTGATACCCTCACTCGAGCTGCAGGAACGGAATCCCCAGATGATACAGCATATGCGTCATATGGTTCCATGACAATTGTGTACAAGATAATTGTGTACGGACAATTGTGTACAGACAATTGTGTACAGGGCAATTGTGTCCAAGGACAATTGTGTACAAGGACAATTGTGTACAGGGCAATTGTGTACAAGGCAATTGTGTACAAGGCAATTGTGTACGGACAATTGTGTACAAGGCAATTGTGTACGGACAATTGTGTACAAGGCAATTGTGTACGGACAATTGTGTACAAGGCAATTGTGTACGGACAATTGTGTACAAGGCAATTGTGTACGGACAATTGTGTACGGACAATTGTGTACAGACAATTGTGTACAAGTGTGTACAAGGCAATTGTGTACGGACAATTGTGTACAAGACAATTGTGTACAAGGCAATTGTGTACAAGGCAATTGTGTACGGACAATTGTGTACAAGGCAATTGTGTACGGACAATTGTGTACGGACAATTGTGTACAGACAATTGTGTACAAGTGTGTACAAGGCAATTGTGTACGGACAATTGTGTACAAGACAATTGTGTACGGACAATTGTGTACAAGGCAATTGTGTACGGACAATTGTGTACGGACAATTGTGTACAGACAATTGTGTACAAGTGTGTACAAGGCAATTGTGTACGGACAATTGTGTACAAGACAATTGTGTACAAGGCAATTGTGTACAAGGCAATTGTGTACGGACAATTGTGTACAAGGCAATTGTGTACAAGGCAATTGTGTACGGACAATTGTGTACAAGGCAATTGTGTACGGACAATTGTGTACAAGGCAATTGTGTACGGACAATTGTGTACAAGGCAATTATTTGTGTACAGGCCACTTGTACAGGCCACTTTCACAATGACGCTTACTTTCAGTTTCATTACTCACCCCTTGCAACTTTCACCATGACTTTTACTATGAGCAAGTCTGAAAAAGACAAAGATGTCCTTAGGCTTGGGGGACACGAGTATATCCTGCACAGGACACGTGATGACAGCATCAAAGAATGGCGGTGCAGGCAAGTCAACAAATTCAAGTGTCCCGCACGCATGCACACATCTGGAGCCGCGATTGTTAAACAGCCGACTGAGCACAGTCACTCTGCAGATCCAGTTCAAGCTGAAGCCAGAGCTACAATGGCTGCTCTGAGGCAAGAAGCAATCAGCTCTCAAGCATCTACTAGAAGCATTGTTGGACAGGTTCTTCGAGACAGGTCTGATGACGTGTTGTCTCGAATGCCCAAGCGAAGTGACGTTGAGCGAAATACACGTCGGGTCAGGCAGCGAGCAAACACCATGCTGACTCCTCCTCAAAGCATCAATTTTGCTATCCCCCAGGAATACAGCGACATCATTTTATATGACTCTGCAAGAGATGACCCCCACAGGATTCTTGCCATTGGTAGCAATGAACTGTTGCCTTATTTCGAAAGAGGAGAGACATGGTTTGGCGATGGAACGTTCAAGGTGGTGCCAACCATGTTCTTTCAGCTGTATTCTCTCCATGCAAAAGTCGGCAACTCCTATCCTCCCCTGATCTACTGCCTGCTGCCAAACAAGACTGGTCCAACCTATCGTCGAATGATCACGGCGCTCAAAGGGTTGATGCCAGGTGCAAATCCCCAGAAAATTCTTCTTGACTTTGAGATGGCAGCAATGTCAGCTTTCCAAGATGAGTTTCCAGCTGCAGCGATTTCTGGCTGCTTCTTTCATCTGAGCCAGTCCATTATTCGAAAGGTCAATGAGCTGGGCCTAAAGGCTGAATTTGAGGCTGAGGATGGAGAGTTCAATCTCAAGGTAAAATCTTTGGCCTCCTTGGCGTTTGTCCCACCAGCCGAAGTAAGTGCAAGGTATGACGAACTAGCCCAAATCTTCCCTGATGATGATGCTACCAATCAGCTCCTCTCCTACTTTGAGCATACCTACGTTAGGGGGCCAGGAGTAGGTGGACGCTTTCGAAACGCAAGGTTTACTCCAGAGGTCTGGAATCATTATGCTGACGCTTTGGCCTCTGCCCCCAAGACCACGAATTGTTTCATAACGCCTTACAAGCACTCTTTCTTTGTGCTCATCCTACCGTGTGGAAACTGTTCAACGGACTCATTAGTGACATGGCAATTCATAGACTTACAGCCCAGAATGCTGAGGTACTGAATGTTGAGCATCCACGAAGCAAGTATGTCCAGCTAGCTGAACGACTGCGTGTGAAAGTGGCTGATTATCACAATCAAGGGAGACAAGCTGCGGTATCTACGAGCGATCAGCAACATGCAGGCACGATAGACAAGACCAGCAATATTTGTAGAATAAGAATAGAAGAAGCTTTGAAACTGTTATTCAATAAGCAATCTTACGTTAAAATCAATGATGAATAAAGTATTTCCTTTTTTTGGACGTTTAATTTTTTGTTTTCCCTATACTTGTCTGTAAATAATCGTCCGTACACAATTGTCCGTACACAATTGCGTTGTACACAATTGTCCGTACACAATTGCCTTGTACACAATTGTCCGTACACAATTGCCTTCTACACAATTGTCCGTACACAATTGCGTTGTACACAATTGTCCGTACACAATTGCCTTGTACACAATTGTCCGTACACAATTGCCTTGTACACAATTGTCCGTACACAATTGCCTTGTACACAATTGTCCGTACACAATTGCCTTGTACACAATTGTCCGTACACAATTGCCTTGTACACAATTGTCCGTACACAATTGCCTTGTACACAACCGTACACATTTGCCTTGTACACAATTGTCCGTACACAATTGCCTTGTACACAATTGCCTTGTACACAATTGTCTGTACACAATTGTCCGTACACAATTGTCCGTACACAATTGCCTTGTACACAATTGTCCGTACACAATTGCCTTGTACACAATTGTCCGTACACAATTGCCTTGTACACAACCGTACACAATTGCCTTGTACACAATTGTCCGTACACAATTGCCTTGTACACAATTGCCTTGTACACAATTGTCTGTACACAATTGTCCGTACACAATTGTCCGTACACAATTGCCTTGTACACAATTGTCCGTACACAATTGCCTTGTACACAATTGTCCGTACACAATTGCCTTGTACACAATTGTCCGTACACAATTGCCTTGTACACAATTGTCCGTACACAATTGCCTTGTACACAATTGCCTTGTACACAATTGCCCTGTACACAATTGTCCTTGTACACAATTGTCCTTGGACACAATTGCCCTGTACACAATTGTCTGTACACAATTGTCCGTACACAATTATCTTGTACACAATTGTCCTGTCACCGCGTCATATGTCGGGAATGCATCGAGTTCCATGGCACATATGCTGTGTCATAGGTCTGGAAGGGGTTAATTATTTATTTATTTAACACTCTGTGATGGCAGGTTGGTTGCCATACACTAATGTGTATGGCAACCAAGCAGACCACCATCCAGATTGAGTAAATGCAGTCTGACTGCAACAGCCAATTGCAGAGGCTCTTAAAGAGTGTGAGTGTCTGTGATTGGCTGCTTGCTAGACAATGCAGTGAATATGCATGAGGCTTAATGGGCGGTCCCGAAAGTAGCAGTGGGAGACTGGTAAACGCAATCTAGTTATTCTAGCATCTCTCTGTCTATTCTATCCTGTCTGTCTACTCTTTTCTAACTTTATACAGCATAGGAAAGACCATGTTAAAAACACATTGCACATTGACATGAGACAGATGTCACACAGATGTCAGCTGAGAAAAAAACGCACAATCGCATCACACTCACACGACCATACGGACCGCATCACACTCGCACGACCATACTGAAAGCACTCGTGCGACTGTCATGCCTCAAAATTGCTCTGATTACGCATATGCTAGTGTACCTGCACCCTAATGTTGAGATCAGCACCGTGTAGTGGCATATTATCACTGTCAGGACTTTTTATTCTGTACACTGAAGTTAGTTCTTAATGATATTGAGTGTATGTTTTACTGTCATTGTCCAGCTACATAAAAAATTTGGAGCCAGACTCCTCCCTGATGGTATTGCGTGATCAATATATGGTATATCTGTTTATATTGCTCAGCACTGAGAACACCATTCATTTTGACCAACTCCATTTGATGAAATGCAGCCAAAAATATGCAAGGATTACTGATGGGCGAGTCCTAAATTACTCGGAATTGCTTGACTCTAGCGAGTCCGAGCCCGGGACTTGCTACGCATTGCGAGTCTAGCGAGTCCAATGTTAATGAATGGGGAAGCGAGTAATAGCGAGTAATGTGCAATTTACAAATCGCAGATGTGTCTCGGAAAGCACTCGCATTGCCGTTTTGGCAGGTTAAGTGTGTGCTAACACTTGGCAGTGAAGCCAGCACACTAGTCCCTGCAAAAATTATTAAGTGCGCACAAGTAGTCGCACAAGCAGGTGGCGTACGTGCTATTTGCAGGTAGGAGAGCAGCAATGCACTGGTCTGCCACAGAGAAAATAAAGCTGAAGGGGTTATTATGACCCAAAATCTATCAGGTGCATAAAAATAAGAAATAGTACCTCAGCTAAGCCTCTGACTTCAGCTATTAGGAAAGCTGTGTGAGTAAGCTAAGCTATGAGGTCGGTCCTGTGTGCACAGTAATGGTGGGTTTACACGTCACGATATCGTTCCGATATCGTATACAACGGCGCAGGAGCGCGCATTTCGTGCCCGGTTTTCCCTGAATCGCATCGGCAGTTAACGCGCTGCGATATAGGGATACAACGTCCCTACGATGTTTACGCCCCCCGTCCCAGGAACGACCATTTAACATGGGAGTGAATGGGTGACGTTGCAGTACACATCAGAGTTGGGCTGTCACACGGGACGATCCGCCTCCAACCGGCATCAAATATCGGGCGGTTGAATAGCACGCTCATTCGACCGCCGATATCGGTTTACCATCGTTCCTGCATCATATTGGATGTTCACACCGTACAACGCAGGAACGATATCGGGTCCAACGCACGAACCACGTGACTTTTGGTCGGAGTTGGACGCCGATATCGCAACGTGTAAACCCACCATAAAGGATGCTCCTCCCTGCCTGCCTGCCTACAGTCATCTACACAGTACTCCTCTGTCCTCCTGGTAGCTCTCAGAAGAGCTGTTTGGGTTAAATATAAGGAATCTTGAAGTTTCCCTACACTGACTGACACTCCCTATGATCTGCTCCAGCATCTACCTCACCCTGCACTAGCTCAGATCGTCACAGGAATGTGGAGGAAATGGCGGTGGCAAGGCTTATATACAGCCTCGCCTCTCATACATGACATAGGCATCACGATGGACAGAAGCCAATCATAGTCCTGCCACAACCAACATGGCTGTGGCATTACTGAATATAATTGGCTAACATGCTTGTCCATCTTCACAAGTTTTCTGACCTAACACGCTAGGCTGTCTCGGAAGCTTTGTCGGAACATAACAGATTCTGTATTCACGAGTCCCGAATACAGTATACAGGACTCGGATTCGTAGACTCGCTCAGACTCGCTGCTGACAGCGGGTATCCGTGAAGCGGTGCGATTGTTTAAAACGATTTGGGGAGATTCAAGCTACATAGCAATGTGATATAGCGAGTCTAGCGAGTGAGAAAAAGTAAACTCTGACAAAATTAGGATTGCCATTGACTTGCATTGGACTCGTTACTGTGCGAGTAATCGCTGGGAAACTCGCCGAGTACAGAGTCCTGCGAGTCCCTTACTACTCGCCGAGTAACGAGTCCTAGCGAGTAGACTCGCCCATCCCTTCCAAGGATCCTTCACCATGCTTACCTGTTGCCTGCAAACACTCATTATTGTACCGCTCTTCAACCATAGGTGAAATATTTGTCTTCTGATACCGCAAAATATTTCACATTTTGACTCATTGGTGCAGAGCATTTTGCTACTATATATCTGCGCTCAGGTTAAATTTTTTTGAATAGTTAACTAGTTGACTTGGATCCATGACAAAGGTATAGCTTTTTGGGTACTATTCTTCCATGAAGACCACCTTTAGCCAAACTTCTGTAAACAGTAGAGATGAGCCACCACCCTAGTGTTCGAATTCAATTTGGTTCGCCGAATTGGGCGTTTGTTCATCGAATGTTCGTTGAACACCGTCGAATGCCATTGAAAACAATGGCAGCCAAACACAAACACATACAAACACATAGAAAACACCTTCTAATGTATCCAAAAGGTGACAAACTACTCAGAAGATACAACAAACATATGGAAAAGTGAAAACTACATATAAAAATGCGAAAAGAAAAGAGATAGATGAGTAAAATGGGGAGGAGATACAGATATAGGCATGTCATGCCCTTCCAAAATCAGTTTTTACTACAGTAGTTGTAAGGCATCATGCACACGATGAGTAGTTATTGAGTTTTACTTCAGTATCTGTAAGGCCACATCAAGAAGATGAGTATTTGGTGCCTTTTACTTCAGTATCTGGAAGGCCATGTGCAGATGATGCTTATTTGGTGCGTTTCACTTCAGTATCTGTAAGGCCATGTGCAGATGATGATTATTTGGTGCGTTTCACTTCAGTATCTGTTAGGCCATGTGCAGATGATGAGTACTTGGTGCGTTTCACTTAAGTATCTGTAAGGCCATTTGCAACCAAGGAAGGCCGTGTGCAACAATGCTGCAATGCTGGGTGCAGCCCTCCGCCAGGGCAATGTGACACACGTGCCTTGAATGGCTCACGTCTAAACCTGTTTGTCCAGCAGATTTTTGCACACTATCCATCCCTAGATGGTCTTCAGCAGAGGGCACGGTCACTGTGTGCTCACTTCCGCCATTCCGCCGTTCCCGTAGCTCAACGCCTTGCATCTCTACAAAAGTCGTTCGGCCTGCCAGTTCACCAACTGAAATGTGATGTGCCGACACGATGGAATTCAACTCTGCACATGTTGCAACAACTGGCAGCACCGACGTGCCCTGGTCATGACGTATAATCTGGGCCTACGAGATCCAGAGGTGGGACAAATCACACTGCTGGAGTGGTCTGAAATGAAGGACCTATGCACCATTCTGTACAGTATTGAAATGTCAATGAAGGTGTTTAGTGATGATTATGCCATTATCAGCATTACTATTCCCGTCATTTACATGCTGGAGCACACTTTAAACAGTATTCAGAGTCAGGTGGTGGCACTAGAGGAGTGGGAGGAAGTACCGGAGGAGTCGTATGCGGAAGGGCTCACAAGATCTCCAAGGTCCAGTTGACACTTTATGAATGAGGGTCTACATCATGCTTACTCAGAACCTTCTTAAATCTGGGCCTGGATCCGACTCCAAAAGCTTGTGCTGAGATACCAAAGATAAGCAGCTCCGGGTCACAAGGTGACAGATCTACTGCTGGCCAGGGAGTGAGGGGGCTGGGACCCAGGGGCTGTGAGCATGTGAAGCTGCACATGTACAACCAGCACCGAGGACTGTGTGAGGTATCTGTATAATCTGTGAGTGAGCTGTGTGTGAGATTTGTGTGAGCTGTGTGTGAGATGTGTGAGCTGTGTGTGTGTGTTGTGTGAGCTGTGTGTGTGTTGTGTGAGAGTTGCATGTCTGTGTGTGAATTGTATGTGTGAGCTGTGTGTGTGTGTTGTGTGAGTTGCATGTGTGTGCGAGCTGTGTCTGAGTGTGAGCTGTGTCTGAGTGTGAGCTGTGTGTGAGTTGCGTGTCTGTGTGGGTTGCGTGTCTGTGTTTGAGCTGTGTGTGAATTGTATGTGTGAGCGGTGTGTGTGTTGTGTGAGTTGCATGTGTGTGCGAGCTGTGTCTGAGTGTGAGCTGTGTCTGAGTGTGAGCTGTGTGAGTTGCGTGTCTGAATTGCGTGTCTGTGTGTGAACTGTGTGTGTGTTGTGTATGAGTGTGAGCTGTGTCTGTGTGTGAGCTGTGTGAGTTGCGTGTCTGTGTGAGTTGCGTGTCTGTGTGTGAGCTGTGTGTGAGTTGTGTGTGTGAACTGTGTGTGTGTTGTGTCTGTGTGTGAGCGGTGTGTGAGTTGTGTGTGTGAACTGTGTGTGTTGTGTCTGTGTGTGAGTTGCGTGTCTGTGTGTGGGAGTTGTGTGTTGTGAGCTGCGTGTCTGTGTGTGAGTTGTGTGTGGGAGCTGTGTATGAGTTGCGTGTCTGTGTGACCTTTGTGTTTGTGAGCTTTGTATATGTGTGTGTGTGTTTAGATATCTTTTGAGTGAAGTTTGTATATACACTTCTGCAGCATCCATATGCTGTGTATATGATGTGTACCTGCTGAGCATCTGTTATATAACTAAGACATGTATGATGTGTGTGCTTGTGTGAGTATATGATATGTATGTAATGAACATGTGTTGTCCAGTGTATGTGTGCTGTATACATGTATATATAGTATAATTTAACCCCTTCACTACCTTTTTATGTACATATACGTCAAAGCTTGTATTCCCGCCTTAGATACCGGCTCACATACTCAGCACGCTTCAGGTTGCAGGACTGTGTCTGACTACAGGACCACCGCTCTGCCAGCCATTGTGTGTCTGTATGGTTGAGCCAATGGTGCCATTGCCATTAATGACCCTTGTTCTAGATTTGTCTGTGTGGTTCTTGTATGTGTGTGATGGCGCTGACATACATGTGTTTGAACAACTTTTTTTCTATTTCTTTAAATTAAAATATCCACTATTGTCCTCATTTGATTTTACAGGGTAAATATAAATCTGTGCAAACTAGATTTATTTCTACCAATTGAAAAAAGACTTACTGGGGGGGGCGCCATTTTGCAGTTCGCCTCAGGCAGCACAGAGGCTAGGTTCACCCCTGCTGCTAGTCTGCTACTAGCCTACTAACAAAGTGCCTGGACTAGCTGCAGCAAAAAAAAAAAAATGCCTAATTAAGGGTAGGGTCACATTGGCGTTTTTTGTTTAAGATCCTGATCCGGTTTTGAGCTTTAAAAAAGCTCAAAACCGGATCAGGAAAGGCTCCTGATGGAAGCCTATGCAAAACACCGGATGGCTTCACAAGCCATCCGGTGGCCGGATCCGGCACTGCTGCCTGCGTTTAAAATCATGCAGGCAGCAGTTTTCGCAGCGTTTACCGGGCCGCACTGCGGTCACCGGATGGCTCAGGATGTGTAATCCCTGAGCCATCCGGTAACTGCCGAGGTTGCGGTTCCCGGCTATTGGCGGGATCCGCAACCTTAATAAAGAGTAAAATTGTTGATCTAAATGACTTTTTAAGGTCTGTAGGGGGCTTAGACCCCCCTACAGACCGGCCGCCCACTTCTATAGTGTACTTCAGCTATATCTCACGGGGCACGGGCTCCCCGGAGCAAAGTGCCCCCCCCCCGTATCACTATACAGGGGTGCCTACACCCCTCTATTACAATGATGCTTTAATGATGTCCAAAAATGCAGTACAAAAAGGATTTTAGCAATCGCAATGTAAGTTCATACTTACATGCTGTTGTAGGCAGAGTCCCGAGAAAACCATGGGCGGGGCTGTGTGCAGCAGCCTCCGCCCACTCCTTCTTGATGGCCGCCCCCTCTGGCCGTAATCCAGTGTTGTGAGGGCGGGCACGTAGTTAAAGGGGCGTGGCTAACCGTGGCAAATAGTTAGCCACGCCCCTTTAACTACGTGCCCGCCCTCACAACACTGGATTACGGCCAGAGGGGGCGGCCATCAAGAAGGAGTGGGCGGAGGCTGCTGCACACAGCCCCGCCCATGGTTTTCTCGGGACTCTGCCTACAACAGCATGTAAGTATGAACTTACATTGCGATTGCTAAAATCCTTTTTGTACTGCATTTTTGGACATCATTAAAGCATCATTGTAATAGAGGGGTGTAGGCACCCCTGTATAGTGATACGGGGGGGGGCACTTTGCTCCGGGAGCCCGTGCCCCGTGAGATATAGCTGAAGTACACTATAGAAGTGGGCGGCCGGTCTGTAGGGGGGTCTAAGCCCCCCTACAGACCTTAAAAAGTCATTTAGATCAACAATTTTACTCTTTATTAAGGTTGCGGATCCCGCCAATAGCCGGGAACCGCAACCTCAGCAGTTACCGGATGGCTCAGGGATTACACATCCTGAGCCATCCGGTGACCGCAGTCCGGTATTCTGCACACATTTTTGTAACAAATGTGTGTGCCCGGCATTGCGTTCACCGCATCCGGATCCGGATGCGGTGAATGCAATTTAGCTTAGCAATGTGACCCTACCCTAAGACAGGTGGTGTAGCTTTCTTCACAGCAGTACTACAATACCTGCCCTAATGGATTCAAAGAGCTATATTACTGTGGCCAGACGCTGTGAGAAAGAATTGCACAGCACTGACTCACACCTGCCGGGCAAAAACTAATAGAGACTGTGTGGAGCTCACTGGGACGGGGTACTCTGTACCAGACCGGGTTATCACGACGGTCTTGGTCCGCACCGTGTCCTGAGCCCACAAGTAAAGGTTGGGAGTTATTTACAGGGGAGAAAGTTGTGATGCCACACATGGTATGTGGTCAGTGTGACCACCGCTGCTGCAGAACCTCCGGGGATGATGGATGGGAGCCTGTGATGTGACGGCTCTCCACGGGCAGAGCCTGGTCCCCGGGGAAGTAGTGATGAAACAGTTTGTGAGGGAGAACGGGGCTCGAGCGCAAGGATTACACAGACTTATGGTTTGGTAGTTTTCCAGGTCTTTTACTGTTGATGGTAATTCAGCTGAGTACTGTCCACAGAGTCTGTACAGGGGCCGGGTTGCTCCCACCCTGGCCGGGTCCTTTGGCTCCCTGTTTCTGCACTGTGTGTGTGTGGCCCTGCTGCCGCTTTAGCTAAGCTGCCGGCCCTGTCTCCCCTCACAGGTACAAGTCTGCTAGGCAACTTGAGTCTTGTCTTGTGCTCCTGACCCTGTCGTGTTGCTTCGCTGTGGTACAGTGAAGATGTGGGGCCTTCACTAATCCTGTTTTCACTGTGCTGTTTGTGTCAGGCACAATTTTGGATCCGGTATCCATTCTGTGTGCTCCTCTGGGGTGAGTTCAGGGTAACTCGGTCTCCCAGGTGTGTTCCTCTCTGCTCTGTCTCCTTACCTCAGACCCTGGCTCGGCCTGGAACTGGACAGTGGACCGTGGGTTGAGCCTAATACAGCTCTTTTAGTCCTTCTTCCTCAGTGCTGCTCCGCACAGAACTGCCCACTTCCTCTCCACGTCAGAATATATAGTGAAGCATCTTTAGCTCCCCCTTCTGGCCTGGAGGTGCTAGTGCAGTGTTGTGGGTTGTGTGGGGAGTTAACCCTTTGTGGTGTTACTGTGGCACATGGACCCTGGGGTGCCACAACTGCTGTATCCTAGCCCTGATAAGGGCTGCAATTAAAACTAGTCCCTGCTTCTATGAAGTAGCCCTGAAAAGGGCTGATAGACTACTAGTCCTTAGTCCCTAAAAAGGGCTGATAGTACTAGTCCCTGCTCCCTAAACCTTTCTATCTAACTTTGCATTCGCTCACTAGCTGACTGAGAGAACACAATTTAGTTTGCACTGTTTAGCGGTCGCACACAGCAGCAGTTGAGGGTGCCGTCTAACACCTGCAGCAGCTATCAGCAAAATGGTGGTGATCTTTAAGATGGCTGGATTTTATAGGGCTAGGACATGTGACAGACACAACCAATGATAACATTAGTTGTGTGAAAAAATGCACTTTGCAGTGTGGCACTGTGATTGGCTAGCAGCCTGAACCGCCGCACTGTACATGCTATAGGAGAAGAAAAAAAAAAAGAGGCGCGACCTTATTGCTGCAGCTCTGATACAACCCCCCCCTGTACAATATACACACAAACTGGATATTAACATTCATTTGCAGTATTCGGGCTAGGTTTAGGGTTAGGAAGATTAAGCTTTTGGTGATTGAAGCGTTATCGAACATATACTAGAACTGCTGAATTTCAAGCAAATTGTTCTAATTTGGTCCATGAGTCGAACACCGCCAAAAACAGCTCAAATTTGAGATTGGCGAACAATTCAAATCGAACATCGCTCATCTCTACTAAACAGTAGATGGGTATAGCTGCGCCTTCCACAGGTTGCTATCAATTCTGATCTTATGGTATTGCTGGAAATCTTCCAATTTCGAAGGCAAGAAAGAATATGTCTTTTATATGTTGCACTAAGTTTCCTTTTCTGAACAAATGGCGCTCAACATTACCCATTTCTTGGTCCATCTTTAAAATAGCTTGAACATCACGTCTCCAAACTCCAGTCTGTTTTGAAATCTTTTCCTGGGAGAAACGCTTCTGATGCAGTATAACTACCTTGTGTCTTGCTGCTGTGCTCAGTCTGTGACATGTACTTGTTTTTCACAACTTCATCTTTGTAGCAGAACTTGACTGTTCTTCGCCCAATTTTAGCCTCTTTCATAGCTATTTCTGTTTCAGTTAATGAATGCGTTTCAACATATGAAAATGAGGATCATTTACGCCTCTTTTGTAAAATTGGTCACCTGACTATAATCCTACAAAAATCCTGACCTTTGCAATTCATACACAGAATTGATACTTAGATGCTGTTTTGAAGGCAAAGGGTGGTTACATTAAATGATGACTTAGATTTCTCCTTTGCATTTTTTTAACTTGTTAAAGAAACCATTAACACTTCAATTTTTGAAAGCATCCTTGCTTTGGAGCATTTTTTCCCCAAACCTGCCTAAATCTTTGTCACAGTCCTGTTCATACTGTACTATGGTGTGCTCTACTTTCTTTTCTTCTGGAGCTTTTACACTATAAAATACAAGTAAAAACAGTATTAGAATTGAGAATAGGTTTTCATTCCTCTGGGGGGGTTTTAAGCATGAGTGAGAAAATATTGTAACTGGTATAACACTGTTCTTTTGAAGTACTTTGGATTTAAATCTGCAGGCAGCATGAACGTTTTTCCCATAGTCCTGTGGTTTCCTCTGGATTCTCTGGTTTCATTCCTTAGTCAAAAAGAGATCTAAGTTAATTGGATTATTTTGAAACCTGCTGGAGACTATATGTATGCACCTAACATAGTCAGAATGTGACAATGGTGGATATGGACCCTCTGCACCACTGGCCGGGCTTACCAAGGAGAGGAGTAACTAAGTGACTACTTTGTCTTCACTAGGGCCCCTGATGGTGGGGATAGGCTGGGCCACAAGTAGTCACCAAGAACAACTCTTAGGGCTGTCCCAAGGCCTACAGCAGCTGATTCAAGTCTATAAGGTACAGCAGAAACAAGAATAGATGTATTCATGCAATCCAAGGTTAGAGAAGACAGGATAAACTGAAAACAAGTCTGGTCAATAACGTGAGAGACAAAACAGAGTCACAAACTGACAGAACACTGGAAGCGAAAAGACCTAAACTCCAGCCAAGTAGAGTAGACGCAGGTGATACACTCCTGCCGAGTCTGACCACAACTTACTACAGCCAAGTGGAGACTCTCCAGCAACAGTAGGATAATAATAACAATATGTAGCAGTGCGGTATTTCTAGTAGTATATCCTTAAACATTCCCCATTTATGTTCGGTATCCTGAGTAACAATGGTATGGTCGCAGTCTAAACAACTAAGCTCTTCCCTTAATTTGGTGAAATAATTTTTCCTAAAGTGCCAGGTTTTAGCATTTCCCCTTTGAAATGTTCTATTGAATATTACATACTACATTGAAACCTACAATATTATGGTCACTACATCTAAAATGCTCCAGGATCTGTCAATCTGAAATTGTATGTTGCCTATTAACCAGGGTCAGATTATTATTATTATATTAAATTATTTCTTTGGTTGGGTCATCTACTAATTGAGAGAGGTAATTGTCTTGAATTGTAGATAAGAACTACAGGGCGGCACAGTGGTTCAGTGGCTAGCATTGCAGCACTGTGGTCCTGGGTTCAATTCCCACCAAGGACAACATCTACAAGGAGTTTGTATATTCTACCCATGATTCTGTAGGCTTCCTCCAGGCTCTCTGGTTTCCTCCCACACTCCAAAGACATACTGAAAGGATATTTAGATTGTGAGCCCCAATGGAGACAGTGTTACAAATGTATGTATGGAATTAATAGTGCTATAAAAATGAATAAATATTGTTATCATTATGAGAACTTGCAGGTTTTAGCACAACCAGAAGATTGTGTCCTACTGGATGGCTGGATAGTTAAAATCCCCCATAGTATGGACCTTATGATTATTTGCTGCCTTTTTAATTTGTTGCAGCATTTAATTCTCTACCTATAAAGCTATATTATGAGCCTTGTAGCAAACTCCAATTAGCAGCTCTCCCTTATCCCCCCGCCCTGTGTACATTTACCCATACTGACTTTACATTGTCACAGCTTCCCCCACCTTCCTATATTTCCTCTAAATCCTCATTGACCCATTCTATCTAACTCTGTCTACTCTATCTATCCCCTTCTTTGTAAAACTACCCTCCCTCCCTTTTTTGACCCTAATGACCAGACCATTTTTTGAAATTCTGACCAGTGTCACTTTAAAAGGTTTTGTGTTTATTTATTAAAAAACTGAAATTTGGGGAAAATTTTGAAAATGTTGGAATTTTCCAACTTTGAAGTTTTATACTGTTAAACTAGAGAATAAAATAACACACAAAATTGTTAAATAATGAAGTTTCCCACGTCTACTTTAAATCAGAACAATTTTGGAAACATTCTTTTTTAGTTAGGAAGTTAGAAGGGTTCAAAGTTTATCAGTAATTCCACATTTTTCCAATACAATTTTCAAAGCCACCTTTTTTAGGGACCACATCACATTTGAGATAACTTTGAGGCGCCTACTTGACAGAAAACACCCAAAAGTGACACCATTCCAAAAACAATACCCCTCAATCTACTCAAAACTACATTCAAGAAGATTATTAACACTTTAGGTGCTTCAAACAAACTAAAGAAACGTGGAAAAAAATTAACATTTAACTTTTTCAAAAAAAAATGTTACTTTAGCCTCAAATATTGCATTTTCACATCCCACAAGATGCACACCAGGTAGTGTTGCCTATGGAATACATACTAAGTAGGGATAAACACTGTAGATAAAAGCAGAAAAACAATGGAACACTAGTAAGGAAAACACCCATCTTCTTCTCCCGACTGGGCAGGCACTGACCACTCCCAGCAAGACCAGTCTTCATATATACGCCTTTTTCCGTTCATTTTTCAGCTGTCCAATCATAAGCAGATGCGATCCACAGTCAGCAGGTAAATAACCACTCCAGCCTGCTCTGTAACCATGGTGATATTTTCTCCTCATCAACTTACACAGCTGAACGAGCTGCTAATTTAGTATTAAAACACTTGAAAGAACAAATGCAGACATAAATTAAGAACCTATAAAATAATCCCATCTAGCGGGTCCATGTTGCCATGAAACTCCTAGACAAGGGGTCCGGTGATTTATCAGCATGTTGGAAAGTGCACAGTATGCTGAGGAGAGGGAATGTGAGAGGGGACACAGTTTGGTGATTTTGGTACTGTGTGTGAGAGCAGTACAGAGAGGGGGCAGCATGGTGGACAGTGTGAGGTCACAGTTTGCTGAGGAGGGGGAGTGTGAGAAGGAGCCACAGTATAGTGGGGACACAGTGTGAGAGATCAGTGCGAAGAGGAGGCCATATACTATAAGAGGGACAGTGTTGGGGTCATATTTTGTGCAGGGCACACAGTGAGGAGCAATTATTTATTTAGGTGCTTTAAAATAACTCTACTATTTTTAAGGGCACCGTGTCAAGATGTGCTGCAGAAGACCGTAGAAGATGGACGTCTCCACAGATGATATATTTCCAAAAAGACTCAAGAGTTAGGCCAAATGCAAACAACAGTATTGAATTTGATTACAATATCCCAGGAATTAAAAAGAGGGCATTAAAAGAGACTCAGTACACAACACAGGTAATCCCAATTAAACAGAGTGTCAGGTAAATAATTAATTGCTATACTGGAAAAACTCCCATGTACATTAATCACAGTATCAACAGTGCATATGTATACACACTGGAAGAAAAATATCCACATGTACAGGAAATCAGTGCATTTGCACAATAAGCCCTAGCTGTGCCAAAGAGGGTTACATTACCTGTGTGTGACCTCACCCCTTACGCACGTTTTGCGTTAGCTTCATCTCAATAAAATTCAATATTATTGTTTACATTTTGCCTGACTCCTGGGTCTTTTTGGAAGTATATACTCTTGAAGGATCATATATATTTGATGTAAGGTCATATGGGAATTAGCCTCCAGAGATCAGCTGTGGATGTAAAAAATCATCATGGCGTCTGGTCAAAATGAACAAAATAAAGAAGAACAACTGTAATCAGAGAAGAAGTCACCAAGGTACCTGGGTGTAAATGTTTTCTTTGTGATAGTGACTGCTTCTCATCTATACTGTGGCTTCTGTATGATCCGCAGTCTGATAAATACTGAAACAACTCCCAGCATTTACTTACCATTGTTAAGGACATAATTGGAGTTGTTGAATCATGTGATACAAATGTATATGGGACTGGCCTGACATTACAATTGATCATTGTAATAAACTTGGTACTGAATTCATGTATTGATGTTGATTCTAGTGAAGTATTACTTTACTGATGGGGATTCGAGTAATGTATTTGGGTACTGCTGGTGGTACAGGTTTTGTATTTATATACTGTTATTGGTTCTGATCCTGTAGACATATAGCAACATGTATAACTTGTAAAATAACATGGCCACAAGGATTTTTACATTAGTAGTTATGTTAGTAGCATTAATGGGGTTGGCCAGGTTTGTGATAAGTCTGCAGTCACTCTATGTGACAAAAGACTTCTGAATCCTCACAGTGTGCGCACTGCAGGTTGTCAGGACTTTCTGGTGCCAGCAGTGAGAGGTTGTAGTCATGTAGCTGCAAGTATGTGCACAATTCACTCATATTGAGTGGGGCTGCGCATGTCTAATTATAATCTGTCTGGAGGTATGCTAATCGCATAATTGAAGTCACTTGACTGATTGCTCACGGCACAGGGAAACTTTGAAAGTGTCTAGTCCACAAGGTATGAGGATTCAAAAGTCTGAAGTCATATGAAGTGACTACAGATTTTCCTCATTAATATAGGAAACATCTTTAATTATAAAATTAAGCCCCCGTAACATGCCCAGTCCTAACAACATGTAATATAATCACTATAAGGATTCAGCTCTGCTTGCCAACTCCTGCAGTCATCACAGGAACCCTTGCATGTCATTTTCATACTTATTGCTTTTCTTGATCATGGTATGATCAGATCATGTCCATGTACAGTTAGAAACGTCCATTACACAGTACATAGCAGGGACACATATATAGGTTTATCTCAGCACACTAACATTTTATATAACATTCAATTGTGGAAATTATTATTCCAAGATCTATTGATTAAAGTATATTTTGTTCATGGGAAAACCCCTTTAAGGAAGGGTCGCATTCATGGGCCACTGTTTGCTCCCCAGGCTAAAATTTACTAGTCAGCCCTTGGTTGAGGCAAATGATTTTGAGGACCCCCTTCAAGGCATCTACTGACGAATCACAGAGGAAATCCCCAGTAGACTTAAGAAGAGGGATTCTATGAAGAATCTCCTCCCAAGACACGCCTTGTTCTAAATCATGCGAACGATTGCTTAACCAAACTCACAGGGCTCTGGTCACCTGAACTGCACCTAAGTATATTCTGGCTACCATATATGCTTTCTTCAGCATTCCATCTAGCCTCATTTCCATCGGGTTCTTATGGAGTGTTTTTTGGAAAGGTTTGCCACTGCTAAATCCACTTTAGGCAGAAACTCCCATTCCTGGAACTGCACAAAATCTAGTTTGTAGACAAAACTCAGGCGAGTCCTTAGACTGAGAGGTTTTTCAGGCTTAGTCCACTCCCCTTGAAGATATTCAGACAGCAAGTAATGTCCTGGAAAGGCACGTTCTTTGAGTGAGAAGGAATAAAATAACCTCTGTTTCTTAAATCTATGATCTGATGCCTCTCTTCGTTGCCTTGATGAGTGAAGGAACTGCCTTCTTATTCAGGAGATACATCTTGCCATCACTGTTGTCAGAAGATTCTGAAGACGTGTCAGATGATAGCTGCAAAGATAAGTTGGAAGCTACTTCAGGTGTGGGTTCATGGTGGCCGACCTCTGAACCTCTGGACACAGAGTCTCTGACTTCTTGTAACGTGGCTGACTTTTGTTCCTTCAACCACCCCATGAAAGTGGCAGCCTCAGATTGCACCACGGGATCGATTTGTGGTGCTGTACAATTAGCACAGAGCTTGTGGTTGTAGTCCTCCGGTAGTGACTGCTGACAACTGCTGCTCATGGTATGCCTGGACTTCCTGTTCCTTTTAAGAGAAGACATCTGCAAGATACTACACAGGAGATTCATGTAAAATGTGGAGTTGAAACTTGATTCCAGCTCACCATAGTTGCTCTATGCTCATCAACCTGGAGCTAAGACACCGGCCTCGCCAGTAATAGCAAAATTGGAGTCCGGCTCAACAGGACTGGATTTTTCTTTTTCTTTTTCAAAAGAAAGTTAAGTGCACACAAAAGAAAAATTGAAATGGTCGATATGACCCATACGACTGCACTAAGCAGTCTTACTCATGACATAATGTGGAGTTCCCTGCCTATAATGCCTCAGGAACCCACAGTACCTCAGCACAACTGCTGCATGGCTTCCTGGCAGAAGCACCAGGGCTTACAGGCAGTGTCAGCTTTTAAATCTCCTGGCGGAAATGACATCACACGCCAGGATTCCCTTTGCACGAACTGCGCATGCACGGAGTCCTGCAGCCTTCGATCCCGAAAGTAGAGGTGCCGGCTCACCTGCTCAGACAGCGGGGACATCAAGGGATGCCAAGGGACACCAGGGGCCTCAATTGCTCCGACCCAAGCCATGGAGACGTTAGGAAAATACCTGGAACACCGCAGCAATGTCAGTGAGTAAAGTGCAGGGGATTAGTTATCCGGTAGATGGATAGCATACCCACCACTTACTTCTCTCCAGTTATCTTTTTTCCTTCCCGGAGTTTGTTGACTGCAAAATGACTACACTGCAACCAGGTCTTCCACCTTCAGGGACCAGGACAACCCAGAGTGCAGGGGGAGGTGTATATATACGAGGCTAGGAACCGAGTGACCCATAGAAATTGATATACAGGACCTGCCATAAATGCGGCATATACATACACAGCGGAATGAGGGACATATAAAGATATCCACATAACCAAATAAAGAAGGAGGTTTCAGGCTCTTTTGTACAAAATATGTATCAAAAATACCCATGCTATGTTTTTATTATGAATTTATTAAAGTTATTGCAAATACATATAAAATTCATTACATAGCAACTATATAAGAAGATACATATACATCATGTCTTTTTATTTCATACAGTGATCAGTGTTCATAAAGAAACGAGACATTTAAAATATTCCTAGTAGGGTAATAGATTCCCTCCTATGTGGGTATTAGGTCTATCCTCAGAAGTGGACTATCAGTATCTCCACAATGACTCCGTACATCTTATGTACAGCATGGGATACAAGGTAGTACATCAATGTTATCCCCCCGGAGGGAGAGCAGTCTGATTAAAAAGTATACTTCATCCCCATGTGTTGAATCTGTGAGTCAGCATGGAACTACTGTCCAGAAATTCTGACATCACTCTTCATTCAAGCATAGGGGAGAGTAAACACTTCAGACTTCCCCTATATGAACTGCTATACAATGGAGGTCTCAGAGTCCATCTATAGATCGCCCTCCTCCCAACCTCTGCACTTACCCATGTTATTAGGAGGGAATAGGTGTCCGGATGCCCCCCAGACGCGTTTCGCCTATGCTTTATCAATGGGGTCCACTGCAAGTTGCTGGCCGGCATCTATTTATATCAATGATGCATCCTCAGCCCATGTGTGCTGTACTTCCGCTCCACCCCCTCCACGCCGACCCGCGGCCAATCCCAGGCTGGAGAGTCAGTGGCCACCTGACATCATCCTGCCTATAGGGATGCCTGCGGGGTCGTTGGGGGGCGGGAGCGATTCCAGCACACAGGGATCCTCACCAATGACACTATACTTTGGGAGGAAGTGTCACTTCCGCCATCTTTGAGGCTGGTGTATCCACAGGAACACCAATAACCTCACAATAAGGGCAGAAACCGCTATTCCGCCATTTTTAGTGTTGGTATGGGCGCCACCATTCCAATTTCTAAGAAGTGGGGGACCTTTTTTAAGCAAAGGTAAAGTTTATATATAGGGTTCCTCCTTATTAAAGTGACACTACCTACCATTCCTGTTATGCAAACAATATTACAAAACTTTGATATATCATCCCCAGATTGTGGTACATTGGCCATTATACATGCTGGCTGAGTATGCACCACCCGAAAGTCCCCCATGAAGTCCTGCCAGACTCCATGCAAGGGGAGGGGGGGCCTCCAGATGGTGCAACCCCTCCAGCTAGGACCCAAAATAATAGATCCCCCCACCCATCAAGGGGATGTTCAAAATGGCAGACAGTTCACCAAAGGTGAATTCCCCTATCAACACTTCACCATTAGTGCTGGTTTTCCCCTTGTCCACTCTTCTTGTAAAAGAAAAAAAGTATGCACCCAAGAAAGCTAGGTCCATCGGTGGTTATTCAAGCATCAATATCTTGTGTCGGTTTTCGTGTTACCGGTATGGTTGCGTGGTCTCAAACTCCTATCTAGAAAACTAGAAAAAAGTGAATAAGTGAATTAAAATTGCTTAAAAACACTCATTAAAAATAATGATCAACAAGTCAGCAGCCGTTAGCAAACAAGTCCTCTAGAGGAAGGGTACAAAACTTAATTTCTCATTTAATCCTTTTGGGCTCATTGTCTCTAATTTCACTATCCATTTGCACTCTAACTGTGCTAGCCTCTTGCTATAGTTCCCCCCACGGGATCCCAGATTAAGGGTATCTATACCTCTAACTTTCAAACCTGCAGGGTTGCAATTGTGTTTTTTCTTAAAATGTCGGAGTAAAGTCTTCAATAGGGGGTTGTCCACCTCTACTTTTGCCGCTGCCTTAATATCGCGAACATGTTCTCCTATTCGTATGCGTAATACCCGTGTGGTTAGTCCAATATAGACCAAACCACACGGGCATGTGGCGTAGTAGACAACATTAGAGGTGGAACAACTAATATATTTTAATATTTTATATTCTTTTTCACCCCTAGAGTCCACAAATGATGTGGATCTGATCATATTCCGACACCCCTTGCAATCCCCACAGGGATAAAAGCCTTTCCTAGGTTTTGAATCTCCTATGGTGGGTTGATTTTTCTGCACATAGTGGCTATGTACTATCGTGTCCCTCAGGTTACGACCCCTTCTTGCGGTCATAGCCGGTTGAGATGTAAGAACTTGTTTAAAGGTATCCTCCCTCCTGAGTATGTCCCAGTGTTGTTTCAGCACTTGTCTTATGTTGCCCCACTGATCATTAAATGTGGAAATGAACCTGATCGTTTTTTTAACAGTTTCTCCTGATTTTGGTTTGGGGATAAGGAGATCTGCTCTCGGAGTTCTTAGGGCTCTCTGATACCCATTTTTTATGCTCCTTTTTGTATACCCTCTTGCCAAAAATCTCTCCCTCAAGTCACACGCCTGTTCCTGAAAATAACTCTCAGTAGAACAAACCCTTCTCGCCCTTAAAAATTGGCCTGGGGGAATAGCTGTTATTGTGGATGGCGTGTGACTTGAGGTAGCGTGGAGCAGAGCATTCACCGACGTTGTTTTTCTAAACATATTGGTCTGTAGGGAGCCATCTGGATGGACCACCAGTTTGATATCGAGGAACTCAGCCTCCGAGCTATGTTCTTTGAAAGTCAATTTTATATTATAGTTATTATTGTTCAGCATTTTCTTGAACTCCCCCAATTCCTCTCCTGTTCCCGTCCACAGGACCAGAACGTCGTCTATAAACCTTAACCAGCACTGCGCATGGGACGCGGCCCACGCACCATCCCCGAAAACCTCCCTCTCCCAATAGCCAAGAAAGAGGTTTGCGTAAGATGGCGCGCAGGCCGCGCCCATCGCAGTGCCTCTGCATTGCAGGTAATAGTGGTCCTTGAACAGGAAATAATTGTGGGTAAGTATATATTCCAATAACTCTAATATCAATTTCACAAGTGGTCCATCCAGATTACTCATGTTCAAATAGAACTCTGCTGCCCTCAGACCATCCCGGTGTTCAATACAGGAGTATAGGCCTTCCACATCGGCCGTAATGAGGGTAGTCCCCGGATCCACAAAGACCCCATCTATCTGCCGCAGGACGTCCGTAGTATCCGAAAGTAGAGGTGCCGGCTCACCTGCTCAGACAGCGGGGACATCAAGGGATGCCAAGGGACACCAGGGGCCTCAATTGCTCCGACCCAAGCCATGGAGACATTAGGAAAATACCTGGAACACCGCAGCAATGTCAGTGAGTAAAGTGCAGGGGATTAGTTATCCTGTAGATGGATAGCATACCCACCACTTACTTCTCTCCAGTTATCTTTTTTCCTTCCCGGAGTTTGTTGACTGCAAAATGACTACACTGCAACCAGGTCTTCCACCTTCAGGGACCAGGACAACCCAGAGTGCAGGGGGAGGTGTACATATACGAGGCTAGGAACCGAGTGACCCATAGAAATTGATATACAGGACCTGCCATAAATGCGGCATATACATACACAGCGGAATGAGGGACATATAAAGATATGTCTGCAGAACCTGCAATCTAGATATCCCAATCCTGGTATAGGAATCGAGTGATGTATGGGAATACATTTACAAGACCTACGTCTCGATTACATCTGGGAACAAAGTGATATATAGTAATACATATTCAAAACCTTCCAACCAATAAGAGAAAATGTCTGATCCATGAGAAAGAAAAATATGTGGTGTGTAGTCCCCCCCTTTGTAGGGGGGTTCGTGGGGGACACAGGAGGTGTCAATTGGTTAATTATGTGTGATTATGGTAGTGTGGTGCGGACACTAGTGTGCATATTGCATGATTCTGTGCTCCTACATTGAGTAATCCATTGTACAATTATAAACTGTGATCCCACCCTCTGGGTGTGGGGTTGCTGGAGCTGCGTAACTGCAGAGAATCACTGCGGTGCGGGTGTCAGGAGACCCGGATGAAGGCTCACACTGAGGTTGTGCGGAGGCGGCACAAGCAAGACAGGTTAGAGTCCCCTCTCACATCCTCGTAATACCCCTAAAACCCCACCGGGTTCTTCCTACGGGAGTGCTTCCTTTTTGTTTTGTTTTACTTTATAGGGGAGGGGAGGGGTGGACACAGGAGGTGTCAATTGGTTAATTATGTGTTATTGCTAATTAACATGTCTTCAGTTCCGACTAGGGATTAAGGGTTTAACCCATACTGTGCTGCTGTAGGACGATCAGGAAATGTAATTTTTCAGTTAAGCGCCCAATGGTATATAGTTTTGTAAAGATCCTGCGGGTTCTAGATGTTCATTACACCAAACATACATTTCTTGAGGGGTGTACTTTCCAAAATTGGATCACTTGTGAAGGGGTTTCCACTGTTTTGGCAGATCAGAGCTCCAGCAAATTCGTTATGGTGTCTGCAATCTATTCCACACAAATTTGCGCTCTAAAGTTCAAGTAGAACCCATTCACTCCTGTGCCCTGTCATGTGCCCAAACAATATTTTCAGACCATATTTGGGGTACCATCGTACTCAGGAGAAATTGCACTGAAAATTCTGTTGTCCATTTTAATCAGTTACAATTGTGAAAAATAGAAAATTAGGAAGCTACAGGTACATTTTTGTGGTAAATAATTATTTTTATTTTTTGTTTCTACTTTGTTTTAACTCCTGTGAAGCAAGAGATTTGTAGAGGAATACAGTAATTGTAGATGGATACAAAATACTATATCATAATAAATTGTATGAGTTAAGGAACCAAAGGGGGGTTATAGATGGAAAGGGATGCATGTTAAGCCAACTTACAGTAGGTGTCATCCGGTGGAGTTGCAAAGTCTAGGGAAATCCAGCTCTTGTTCAATTTAAGCAGAGTAGGCCTGTCTGCATTTTCTATTCACAAGAGTTCCCTACACAGGTGGCCCTTCGTGATGGAAAGTTTTCAATGAAAATGTTCCATGTTTTGTACCGTCTGCCGCTGCCTGCCGTGCACCTGACATGCATATCCCTCCTCTGTAATCCATTTTGGTGTGAAGAGGCGGTACCCTTGCAGCCAGCATTGTCTGATGGTAATCTTCTGAGCAACCCTTCAACAATGGCCTTCTGGTATGTTAGCATTTTAGAAGCCCTTTCTGACACTAGAATGAGGGAAGAAAATTTCTCCTTGTATCGTGGGTTGAGAAAGGTACACAACCAGTATTTGGTGGTGGCCAATATTGTGTATTATGCAAGGGTCTTGGGAAAGGCAGCAGGACATTGTAAGGAATGAATGTATTCTGACCTATTCCTACAGCAGCCATGTTGTCAGATATCAGCATATTTTTCCTTACTCCAAGGAGAGAGCCCCTAGCTTTTGCCTGAGGCTTAATCAGTCTCCTCTAGTATGTTAATTAACCTGAGTAAATGATCTTCCTGGCCATACAATGGGGTTTCCTAATAAATAGTTAGGTGACACTTTGTAACCCTGGTTGCCTCTCCTGATGAAGGAGTGGGGACACACTCTGAAACGCATCGAGAATAAAAGCACCACTATACTTTAATGCATTGAAGTCTATCATCTTCATATGGTTTGTGCGGATCAAATACCACTGTCCATTGACTTTGTAACCACAGGCATTGTGCAAAAGGATGACCCCCTGTAACTCTGCAAATTTGTGTAAAAACTAATTTCCCTCAGCCTGCAATTTGAAAAGAAGCGTCACACTCAGCCCAGACTCAGGGCAGCTGAAGAATAATTCCTAATATTTCACGATCCATCGCTCCGCTAAATATGACAAGTCTAAATATGGCATCTTGAGATATAGACGCTCATAACACATATTTTTACATAATTTGGCGACCTTATCTGGCATCCAACCCACCACCTGCTTGCACTGTTTTGAATTCAACAGTGGTGTCTCTCCATGTACATTAAAAACGAGATTTAGGGCCATTTTACCCTGTCACACAGCCACGGCGTGCACCACATTCAGCTCTGCTTTCCTTAAAGTCAGATTTCAGCATTTGTAATTGAGTATGCAGCTAAGCAAAATATAATACAGAATTGAATTTATTACAATTTATTTATCCCTTTAAGGGAACATTTTGATCTTGCAGCAGGTAATCTACCGTAATCAAGTCTGCCCGAATGGTGCTAACTATCTTCCCTTGTTCAGCAGTATTTTCCATGTGCTATCAATGTCAATTAACAGAGGTAAGTATTCAGGTAGTACTGAAAGTTCCCTGCTGTGGGCAAGATTTTTTAGCTAGCAGTGAATTTTCAGGAGTCAATAGCAAGCCACTTAAAATGTTGCTATTAATTTGTATCTGCATAGTTCAGTATTTTAAGTGAGCAAACAATATGCTCTAAAATAGTATTTAAAACGTTCCTTTTTGAAGGGATGTGTGGGTAAGATTTTCAACCTAGCAGCTACTTTTTAGGTGTCAACAACAAGCCACATAAAATGCTGCTAGCTTTGTGTTTGTGTAGTTCAGCAGTATTTTACTTATGCTAAAAATGCCAGCTAATTGAAGTAGTATTCAGGTAGTATTTAGAATTATCCAGTTTAAAGAGTTGTTGGTTTAATCCACAGGTACTGGATCACTACCATGTCTTTCTCTCTCCTTGCTCCAAAAGCTCTCTCTACACTATCCATGCCTAGCAGTGATCTTGAGATTTAGCTCTTAAAAGAGCAGTTGTGTAATCTTGCTGTATCGTAGTAACATACACTCACATTACCCTATCACTACGCTGTTTCTGGAAAGACTGTGCGCAAGATAGCAGAGACTGAGCTGTGGGATCGGGATACGGTCCAGGATACCCAGGGCCATGAGTGTGTCTCTCTATAGATTAGGTATATTGATGATATACTATTCATCTGGCAGGGCTCCACAGAGGATTTTCTCCATTCATTAAATAGGAATGAGAGGAATATCCGCCTTACATGGAAGTACAGTCAGGAATGCATTGATTTCCTGGACTTATCAATCTCCAAACATTCTGGTGGTCATCTCCAGACTGACATTTATCGTAAATCGTAAATATTGCACTTCTCTTCAGCACATCCTGAATCATTGAAACACTCTGTTCCCGTTGGTCAGTTCCTCTGGGCTCAGAGGATCTGTTCAGATGATGGGATCTTCCTTGAGCAATCTAAGAAGATGACTGACATATTCCTGGACGGAGGATATTGTAAAAAAGATATAAAGTCTTTTTTTGATCGAGCTTGAACTACGGAGCGCAACAATCTTCTTTTTGGAGGAGAAAGTGGTAGGCAAAGGTGTGCCCAAAAGGATAATATCATCCATTTTATTACAACATATAATGCTCAGTGTCACGGAATTAAGGAAGTGTTACAAAGGTATTGGTCGGTGCTCATGACGGATGATGTCTTTAAGACAGTTTTACCATCAAAGCCCTCTATAACCTGGCGAAGGTCACGCAATCTCAGAGATCGCTTGGTGAAAAGCCATCATGTACCTCCAAGATGTAAATTCATTTTTGGTGGCCGGGGCCCACCCTGGGGCACCTACCCATGTGGGGACTGTTCTGCATGCAAATACATAGTGTGGAACACTGAATTTGTGGACTCTATGGGCTCTAAGAGTTTCAAGATAGTTCCCCATATTACTTGTGACACTGAAGCGGTGATCTATCATATTACATGTCCGTGTGGTTTGATTTACGTGGGCATGACCACGAGATCTCAGAGTGCATATACAAGAACATATAAGGGATATTATAAATTCAGCACGGCCAGAAGAACCTGGACTTTTGAAAACTATATCGAGACATTTCTTTTTCTACCACAACTCAAATCCAGACCGAATCAATATGGGCAACAGAGGTGGTGACGTGAAAAAACATTTACTTCAGAAAGAGACAAGATGGATTGTGTTGCTACAGTGCCTTGTGAAAGTATTTGTCCCCCTTTAACTTTTCAACCTTTTGCTTCATTTCAGACTTCAAACAAAGATATAAATTCTAATTTTTTTGTCAAGAATCAACAACAAGTGGGACAAAATCATGAAGTGGAACAAAATTTATTGCATATTTTAAACTTTTTTAGCAAATATAAAACTGAAAAGCGGGACGTGCAATATTATTCGGCCCCTTTACTTCAGTGCAGCAAATTCACTCCAGAAGTTCAATGAGGATCTCTGAATGATCCAATGTTGTCCTAACTGATAGGTGGATTCTATATATCATTACTAATGTGTAATCAAGTCTCTGTATAAATGCACCTGCTCTGTGATAGTTTCAGGGTGCTGTTTCAAGTGCAGAAAGCATCATGAAGACCAAGGAACACACCAGGCAGGTCCAAGATACTGTTGTGGCGAAGTTTAAAGCTGGATTTAGATACAAAATGATTTCTCAAGTTTTAAACAACTCAAGGAGCCCTGTGCAAGCGATCATATTGAAATGGAAGGAGTATCAGATCATTACAATCTACCAAAACCCGGCTGTCCCTCTAAACTTTCATCTCGAACAAGGAGAAGACTGATGCAGCCAAAAGGCCCATGATCACTCTGGATGGACTGCAGAGTTCTACAGCTGAGGTGGGAGAGTCTGCCATTAGGACAACAATCAGTTGTACACTGCACAAATCTGACCTTTATGGAAAAGTGGCAAGAAGAAAGACATTTCTCAAAGATATCCATAAAAAATCTTGTTTAAAGTTTGCCACAAGCCAACTGGGAGACACACCAAACATGTGGAATAAGGTGCTCTGATCAGATGAAGCCAAAATCGAACCTTTTGGCCACAATGCAAAACGATATGTTTGGTGTAAAAGCAACACAGCTCATCACCCTCAAAACACCATCCCCACTGTCAAACATGCTGGTGGCAGCATCATGGTTTGGCTCTGCTTTTTTTCAGCAGGGACAGGGAAGATGAGTAAAATTGATGGGAAGATGGATGGAGCCAAATACAGGACCATTCTGGAAGAAAACCTGTTGCAAAAGACCTGAGACTGGGACGGAGATTTATCTTCCAACAAGACAATGATCCCAAACAAAGCAAAATCTACAATGGAATGGTTCAAAAATAAACGTATCTAAGGGTGCTTTCACACTAGCGTTTTTTTTCAAATCGCGGCAGATGCGGTGAAAAAACCATCTGCCGCGATTACCGCATACCGGCTGCACTTGCGGCACGGTTGCGGCAAGCCCCATACAATGTATAGGTGGGCTTTCGGCAGGTGCGGCAAGTGCGGTTTTGGCACTTGCGGCAGGTGCGGCCGCGTTTTTTTCGCGGCCGCACCTGCCGCAAGTGCCAAAACCGCACTTGCCGCAAGCCCGCCTATACATTGTATGGGGCTTGCCGAAACCGCGCCGCAACCGTGCCGCAAGATCAGCCGGTATGCGGTAATCGCGGCAGATGCGGTTTTTTCACCACATCTGCCGCGATTTGAAAAAAACGCTAGTGTGAAAGCAGCCTAAGTGTTAGAATGGCCAAATCAAAGTCCAGACCTGAATCCAATCAAGAATCTGTGGAAAGAGCTGTAAACTGCTGTTCACAAACGCTCTCCATCCAACCTCACTGAGCTTGAGCTGTTTTGCAAGGAAGAATGGGCAAGAATTTCAGTCTCTTGATGTGCAAAACTGCTAGAGACATACCCCAAGTGACTTGCAGCTGTAATCGCAGCAAAAGGTGGCGCTACAAAGTATTAACTCAAGGAGGCCGAATAATATTGCCTTGTCCCACTTTTCAGTTTTTTATTTGTTAAAAAAGTTTACAATATGCAATAAATTTTGTTCCACTTCACGATTGTGTCCCACTTGTTGATTCTTCACAAAAAAATTTGACTTTATATCTTTATTTTTGAAGCCTGAAATGTGGCAAAAGATTGAAAAGTTTAAGGGGGCCAAATACTTTCACAAGACACTGTAAGTACCAAAACACCACAGGGTTTAAATGAGAGTTCGAGCTTCAAGTCATTTTTGTGAATATAGGCTTTCTTCTGGGGTTTTATTATCCTTTTTAACATTTACATGTTTTTATTGGTTTTAGAATCATTTATTATCGTTGTATTTTTGGGATACCAGCCAGGATCTTCCTTAAATAGAACTACGCAGATAGAAGACTGGACCAATTACCCATGAAGCATGAAAAATGATTATGAAGAAGTGATTGGGTCTGTTATACTTTATTTGTTATATTTGTTAATTGTTAGGTTAAGATTCAAGTTCATGCTGTTGTTTGATGGCTGTACTTTGGCCTATATCTTCTATGATTCTGCTCACTTGCATCCCTTTGTCTGGTTGTTTGTTTTGTTCTATCTTTTACATTTTTGCACTTCACCTTATTAATTATTTAGTCTGTGCATGAGTTAAGGTAAAATTACCCTGCCCCCCCCTTCCCAGTTATATCATATGCCAAAGTGGACTAACTGTGGTCCTACAAATGCTCCCGTTGTGTACGCTGCCTCGCTCCCTGGATTTGCCGCTTCCCCGTCCTTTACAGATGATGGAGCAGATGAAAGTTTCTCCTCCGGCTCTTCTCTGTGATTGGGCGCAGGTGGTGATGTGTCGGGGAACGTGGAATTCACGCAATGGGAACGCTGCCTCTATGAACTGCATTAGCTGATGTGGAAGTTACCATGCCAACCAATGTCAGGTCATTTCCGGTTTTTCCGGAAGAGCGAGATTAGGGGGTGGCTGTGCGCCTGTTAATTAGTGTGCACAGCTGGGTCACTGCTATATTAGGGGAATAACTCCATTAGTTTGCGTGCCTCCTGACGAAGCCGTTCCCTTCAAGGTGAAATGGGCGTTGAGGGTGTCCCCAGTACTGTGCTGCCTCTGTGATTGACATAATGGCTCAAGGTAATGTTTTGTGGTGTTTGTTTATATAGATAACGACTTACCTTGTCTGTAACTCTGTGATTTAGCAGCACACTCTGGGGATTGAATCATTGTTATATGACATCATGCAGGTTCTGAGTCCCCGCTTTGATTGCCCTAACTTTTTGGGTCCTGGTAGTTGTAATTCTTAAAAAATATGGTGTATGAGATATTTATACCCTATTTTTTTACCAAAAATAGTGGATGATTGATTAGGTTTCCTATAATCTACTCTATAATTGCCGTAGGCAAAATCGTGTCGGACCCCGAAATCGCCGTGGCTTTGTCACTCTGTGACGTCACCAATGCGAGTCGCTGGCCGAAAATAGAACCAGAGGCTCGGCCACAAAGTTAGCGATTTACCGCTCATGTAGCGCGAGTCGCTGCCTGAGCGGTAAATCGCTAACTTTGTGGCCAAGCCTCAATAGTATAAAGTGCACAGGGAGATGAGCAGCAGCGGATCCCCCCACCCTCCTCGGTGTTCCCGTGATTAGTCTCGGTTGTAGTTGACCTAATATATAACCGTCCAATGTGATAGATCGGCCCCATGTCATGTAGATATAACGGTATGACGTCACTATACACAGCACATACATGTGACACATATCACACACACCTGACACGTGTATCACACCTTGCTGTCTATGATAACAGTACACACATCCCCCGTACACTCCGGTGTGGGCCCCGCTCCCTCCTCACCTCTTGGTGATGTCGCCGTCTCCGCCGGGTGAAGGACACGTCACCGCGCTCAGGTGCCGTCTGTTCCCGGGGGAGGGCAGAGGGCGGTGTATCCCCTGCCAGCGGGCGGCCTCCTCCCTCCGCAGGCCGGTAACCAGGCGACCCCAGTGCCCTAATAACACACTGCAGCGCCCCCAGTGGCCTAATAACACACTGCAGCGCCCCCAGTGCCCTAATAACACACTGCAGCGCCCCCAGTGCCCTAATAATAGGCTGCAGCGTCTCTCAGTGCCCTAATAACACACTGCAGCACCCGCAGTGCCCTAATAACACACTGCAGCACCCCCAGTGCCCTAATAACACACTGCAGCGCCCCCAGTGCCCTAGTAACAGGCTGCAGCGTCTCTCAATGCCCTATCTACTATATAATTGCCGTAGGCATTTTCGTGTCAGACCCCGAAATCGCCGTGGCTTTGTCACTCTGTGACGTCACCAAGGCGAAGCATTGGCCGCGTAGCGGCCAATGCGAGTCGCTGGCTGAGTGCGAGCAATGGCCGCGAAGCGGCCATTGCGAGTCGCTGGCCGAAAATATAACCACAGGCTCGGCCACAAAGTTAGCGATTTACCGCTCATGTAGCGCGAGTCGCTGCCTGAGCGGTAAATCGCTAACTTTGTGGCCGAGCCTCTGGTTCGATTTTCGGCCAGCGACTCGCAATGGCCGCTCTCAGCCCCAAAAAGTATTCACACACCCCCAAAAACTATTCAACCCCCCAAAAAGTATTCACACACCCCCAAAAAGTATTCAACCCCCCCAAAAAGTATTCAACCCTCCCAAAAAGTATTCACACCCCCCAAAAAGTATTCACACCCCAAAAGTATTCACAACCCAAAAGTTCAACCCCCCAAAAAGTATTCACACCCCCAAAAAGTATTCAACCCCCAAAAAGTATTCACACACCCCCAAAAAGTATTCAACCCCCCAAAAAGTATTCACACACCCCCAAAAAGTATTCAACCCCCCCAAAAAGTATTCAACACCCCCAAAAAAGTATTCAACCCCCCCAAAAAGTATTCACACCCCCCAAAAAGTATTCAACCCCCCAAAAAGTATTGCAACCCCCCAAAAAATATTCACACCCCCCCAAAAAGTATTCAACCCTCCCAAAAAGTATTCACACCCCCCAAAAAAGTATTCAACCCCCCAAAAAAGTATTCAAACCCCCCCAAAAAGTATTCAACCCCCCAAAAAGTATTCACACCCCCAAAAAAGTTATTCACACCCCCCAAAAAAGTATTCACACCCCCAAAAAGTATTCACACCCCCCCAAAAAGTATTCACACCCCCAAAAAGTATTCAAACCCCCCCAAAAAGTATTCAAACCCCCCCAAAAAGTATTCACACCCCCCAAAAGTATTCACACCCCGATACAGTATTCAAACCGCCCAAAACTATTCACACAAAATCTATCACGCTAGAATCCGATGCATTTATCAGGCTACACAGCTATAACTATTATATAAATGGTTTAGAAATTTTTTGGATGGCTACAATAGAATTTAAATGGTTGTTGTTTGTTGGTTGACCTTTAGCAAAAATCTACCATATTTGATACGATTTTATATACTTGATTACTACACGGGGGCCTTATGGGGAAGATTGATGTGCTTCATTTCTCTGCTGTTTGTTTCTCACTTTGCACTTAAATTTAATAAAATAAGCACTAAGCAATTTTAAGTGTGGTCTCCCATTTCCTTACCCCAAATGTATACAGAGGGAAAAGGTTTTTTCGGTGTATATATTGTATGGCTGACCAACATGGATAGATTAAATTTGGTTTGGTTGTTAAGATAGCGGAGATGGGTCTTAAATAGACCCTATGATGCTATGCGGCCAGCGAATCACAGTAACGCCACTACAAGGATGGCTACCGAATTACTGTGATTCGCTAGCAACCTCCGCATGTTTAGTGGCTGAAAATCAGGCACTAAACATGCTGGGTGGGACACTCGATTCTCGCTAGGTGAGGACCAAAATATTCACTAAGTAACAAGTATTTCGATTACTGTACTAATTGGGCGAGAAACAAATAATAAAGAGTATACTTGTTCATTATTATCCTTGACCCATTCATTTGCTTCAGGGGGAGGGATGGGGAGGGCAGTCCTTCATCTTCCTTTGGCACCAAAGTAATGTCCAAATTCTGCTGGATTGTCACAATTTAATTATTCACCTTTAATCTAAATGTTATAGAACATAATGTACTAGCCCTGGACTGATAGCTAGGTAGCTGTTCTTTGGGTTTTATACTGCATGTCCACCAGCATACATTAAAAGGGACAAATCCTGATGACATTTGAAATACCATGGACCGGCAGAAGCAAACTGATGTGACATTTGTATTTTTGGTACTTTTTTTATGTTGTGCAGAATTAGAACTGCAAATATCATGTCGATATTGTGCTCATTTCCTATGTGACATTGATGTATATGTGAAAGGACAGTAGGAAATTATTAAAAGTTCAATATGCTGCTTCAATGCAGATGAAGAACACTCAGCTTGTCATTTAGAAAGGAGCTTCAGTTGAGCCGTCACAAAAAACGCACTTGAATTTTCTTCGTTTTTTGCTAACAGTAGAATATTGTAATAGCCTTCAAGACACATTCAATATGTTTTCTGTTTGTGTGTGGTGTGTCCAAACTTTTGACTTGTACTCGAAATAGTAAACAATAAACATATAAAATGGATCTAGAAGGCTTTAAATTACTAATATCATTTAGCCATGCTATTATGATATTCTGCTTATTGCATAAAACTAAGAAAACACAAGTACATTTTTTTGAATGGCTCAGCTGCAGATTAACTCTGTACCCGCAGGATTAAGGGATCCTGTCACCTCCAAAACACCACCTAAACTTCAAAACACGTCCCTGCAGCATCCTATCACTAATCTCACACTCCTTTTGTCTCAGAAAAGCATCCAGTAAAAGTGGAGAAAAATGTTTTATAACTTACTCATTAGCGATGTAAATTAGTAGGGGCTATATTCTTTAGTCTTAGGGCGGGCCTTCTACGTCATAAGAGCACGCCCTAATAGGCGTGATCTTCTATTCATATTGTATTCAGCGCCTCCCTGCTCTCAACGGTGCTGCCTGGGCTGTAATGACGCAAATCGCGTCATTTCTGGCATCGGATGACGTTAGTACACCCGTGCCTCTCTGTAGGCTTCAAGCACCGCATTGCGCATGTGGTGCTTGCGTGGTTGAACTGACGTTACCCAATGCCGGAAATGACGGGATTCGCGTCATTACAGCCCAGGCAGCGCCATGGAGAGCAGGGAGGAGCTGACTACAATATGAATAGAAGATCACGCCTATTAGGGCGTGATCTTATGATGAAGAGGGCCCGCCCTAGGGACTAAAGAATATAACCCCTGCTAATTAACATCGCTAATGAGTAAGTTATAAAACATTTTTCTCCACTTTCACAGGATGCTTTTCGGAGACAAAAGGAGTGTGAGATTAGTGATGGGATGCTGCAGGGACATGATTTTTAACCTTAGGTGGCGTTTTGGAGGTGACAGGATCACTTTAAGGCTGGTTTCACACTACTGGTTTTCAGTATCCGTGTGAATCCAGCTGAAACTGAATGCACCTGCATCCATTTTCAGCCCCATCCAGAAAATTGTGGGTGCATCCAGTTTTTACTGTTTCCCCCTAATCTGGGTGTCCATGTTTTTTTCACTGAGACCAAAAACACATTTTGTAGTGATTTTGGTCTCCGTGACAAAACTGTGAACACCCTGATCTGGGGCAATGCAGGTTAAATTACAATGGGGTTCTATTGAACCCAGATCCAGCAGAATCCGGGTCCTGCTGGATCCAGACACTGGATACTGGTTTTTTACCTGAGCATGCCCAGAACCCAGTTTTACATGACATGCCCTCAAGGGGCTGTGTCATTTTCCTCCAGATCCATGTAAAAAAGGTATACAACCGGATGGAACTCTATGCTCCCGCACCTGTGTTATCAATGATCCGTGAAATGGATCAGTAATAATAACAGTGCGGGTACATCCAGTTTTACAATTGTAGGGTAATCCAGGGGGATGCAGGTTTTACCCGCATTCCTCCGGATTAAAAAAAAGTAGTGTGCAACCAGCCCTACATTATTTGTTGTCATGACAGATTCCTTTTACGCCTCCAATACATATTAGATAGTTGAATCCTTGTTTAGTTACTTGACTGACCCACAGCTAACTTGCCCAACTCCACTGCGGACTGCTACTGTGATCTCTACAAGAGAACAATAGGATCAGCAGTCCAAAATTAGACATTGTAGGTCATTATCTCCCATGACAATCATCTGTCAGAGGCCCCCATGCAAATTAGAATGTTGTCCCAATACATCAATATTTTCAAAGTTTGTCTAATATAAATGGGAGATTTAGATGATTCCATGATTGCTCTACTGGGAGCATATCCATGGTTTTTGTGGTTAGCAAAATGATTGTAACTTTAAAAACATGCGCTGCTTTAGATTGGCACGATTTCTTAACACAAACAGGGAACCTGTTGTAAAAAAAAATTGAATTCCACCGCTGGGTGGGTTGTTACCAATATCTGGTGAGAATTTCATGTCAATAGCATCTTTAGAAATATATATACTTAGAAAATTGGTGATGAGTTCCACATATTATTCACCTTCTGTATGTATCTAAATCAATCCTGTGTTATCAGTTACAGTATATAGCAAATCAAATCCAATAACTGTTTTTGAAAAGGAATTGGGCATTTTGTGTTATTCTGAAAACAATGAACAAGACCGCGGTCATCAACGTGTGTATCTAGGTGGCTAGCGCCTTCTATTTTAGCTGTGTTATGATATTCATAGTAGACGTTGTATCCAACTTGCATGCTGTTATACCACTGACATGAGAATGTGGCAGCAGACTCAATAAATACTTAGTTAATTTGACAGTCACACCAGAGAGGATTGGATTGCAGTTAATGAAACACATCATGTCACTATAATTAGTAAACAAGGTCCCTGAAACCAAATACAACATAAATGACTAATATTTCTAACATTGCTTGCTGTTTCTGCAAATTTTTTTAATCCTAGAGCCTTGCAGCAACTAACTAGAGGGAATGTGCATTTTAGATTGGTCTCTCTGCTGCTGAGCTTCATTAAAGCAACACTACAGCATGTTTTTTTTTATTGCACCACTTAAGTGATGCTTTAATCCCCTGCCCCGTCTTATACTGCCCTTTCGCCACCTTCTTCTTCTATGACAATAGTTGGTATGCACACAATGCTGTAATGAAGATGCTCGTGAAATAGAATGATCGTAATAATGTATAGATTCACTGCACACTCCAAAAATTGCAAATTAGGTGAAATTTATTGACATGAGGAATTGAAGCAGCCACAAACGACGTTTCTATCCTACCAGGGTCCTTTTCATCAGGTGCAGCGATAATTATAGTAGTCATAAAAAGAGGGGGAACAACATGTCCACATGAAAGGTAATTACCGAATCCTGGGTAAGGATATGCTTCTTGAGAAGCCATTACATGGCAGTTAATGACAGTTGCCTCGCTATGCAGGAAAAAAAGAGAGAAGCAGGCACATCCATGCCGTTGTGGAGAAATGCGAGCCCCCTTCATCTTGTATCACCATCGCTCCAGAGGGTCTGCGGTGAAAAGTGACTGGCCGGCAGATCCAATGTTTCATGGAGCGCACCTTAGGTCACATTTCAACATACCTTTATGAGAGCCTCATTCTGGCTTTGTTCTGGTTCTCGTAGAGATGCATTGTGAGCTTGTGACATAACTTCTGACTCCCTGGCCAATCAAAGGTTACAGTCACAAGATGGCGCCACAGGATAGATGTTGGATCAGTAAGACCTAAAGCTGCCAGAAGATGAGTATATGACTGGGTGCAGGGGCCTTAAGTTTAAAGTGTCACTTCAGCAGTGAGAAAAAAAAAAACTAAGTACTGTCTGTAGTGGTGCTTTGATATCAATAGTTTTCTAAATATTCCCTTCGTGGAAAAGAAGTGGGAAGGTAATTTGTGACTGACTTGTGCTTCAAGCTGAATAGTCAGCCCAGTGTGCATGTTATCTGCTCATCCGAAAACCACCTTTTGGCAGTGACATTGTTACAATTCGTCTTGAAAGATTACCACTTTAATAATCATGGGAGCATAAGCACACTTTGTATGTTACCTGTATATGTGGATTGTTTAAAACTTTACAAATATTCTGGTATTTATTATTATGTTGGTTTGTCAATTTTAGGCCCCTTTCACATCAGTGTTTTTTTCAAATTGCAGCAGATTTACCGCCTCTGCTGCTTAGTGGTCGCACTTGCGGCAAGCCCCATGCATTGTCTATGGGGCTTGCGGCAGGTTTGGCAAGTGCGGTATTGCTGCAGTTCCAGCGGCTGCGAAAAAAAACGTGGTCAGCAGCATTTTTTTTTGCGGCCACAACTGCCGGACCTGCAGCAATACCGCACTTGCCGCAGGCCTCACAGACAATCCAGGGGGCTTGCCGAAAGTGTGCCACAAGTGCGACCGTTAGGCGGCAGATGCGGTAAATCTGCCGGATCTGCTGCAATTTGAAAAAACGCTGATGTGAAAGGGGCCTTTTATAGGCTTTTTTAGCAGTAATTATAATATTATTAGTATGGAAACTTCTTTGTTAGCTCCTCAGTAGAAACTGGATGTTTTATGAGAGCCTGTGCCTGCTGGGCTATAAACACAATATGGACAGCCAAATTCCCCACTGCCTAAGGCTACTTTCACATTAGTGTTCCCCTCCGCAGCGTTCTGCGGAGGGGAGCCGCAATGTAAGCGCAGCACCGCCAGCCCCTATCTTTATAATGGGAGCGCACGGTGCTGCGCTTGACTGCGCAAGACCGTGCGCACCCATTCACTGCCATATGTGACCTGTGCGCAGGCGGACGCCTGTGCACAAATCCCCCAGTCTCGTCCGCACAAGAAATCCAACATTCAGTATATGATTAGTAATTCAGATTCTTGTGATGTCACTTTATTGTTGCTGCTTTGCTCCTGGTGTTTGAAAAATAGTTTTCTTCCTGTAAACTACAAATTAAAAGCTGTTCTCACCTTCCCTAATAGCTCAATGTGTTATTAGGTTGATTCCAAAGTGAAAGATCAGTGGTTTTGACTCACCGTTGCCAGATGCTCACGTCTCAGGCGCTGCAGCACTTGTCACAGTTCCGCGCCTGAGGCTGTGGGGCCCGGTGGTCAGATCAAAGGGGATGAAAGGATGGGGATGATTCTTGTTTGTTGTGACGCCACCTGTGGGATTCTGGTGATTGCACCGCTGCTGCTTGGGCCTCCAGGGGATGTGCAGCAGCTTGATGGGATGCTCCCCACAGCATGAGCAGGAGTCCCCGGGGCCAGGAGCTGCACTTGATGGAATACGGCAGCTCAGTAGTTACTGCGGGTTAGTAACAGTTCTAAAGAAAGGCACGGACACCAGATTCCTCTGTAACGGGTCTTTACTGTAACGGTTGCTGTGGTACAGGGTATACAGTCTTGGGTAACGGACCGAGTGATCCCAGCGATGACTGGTCTTAGTACAGAGCTCCACGGTGTTCCTCCTTGATCTAACTGTCTTTCTAGTTGCCATTGTTGCCTTAGTGCGCCAGTTCGAGGTACAGGGGAGGCTTCTTTAGGATTCCCTGCCGGTGTAATTCCCCTGTTGGAGGGGGCCTGTTTCCCTATGGTGGGTACCTCGCTGGCAAGACAGCTTGGTTGCGGCTGCAGTGAGGTGCTCCTAAGATGCGGTTCCTTCACTCCGGTTTCTGCAGAACAGGGATGAACGCCTGTTCGCCTCTGTCCCGGAGTCCGGTGTGTTGGGCACGGGTATGCTTGGACCCGCTCTGTAGCTGCCCGTGTTTCGGTCTAGGTCACCGCATATTGGTGCCCAGCCGGTAAGTTAGTTATTCAGGGCTGCACGGCACTGTGCAGGTCCCTGCTCCTTCTTCTCCTACGTTACTCCTCAGACTCCCTTCCTTCTTCCTAACTTCTCCTACACTCCTACACACTACACCTACACTCCTCCCACCAGGAGCTGATTGGCCCTCTATCTCTAAGTGGTGCATGTGGTGTATGGAGCTCTGGGTTTAACCATGTCATCACTGAGAAGGAAGATATTACATCTTCATTCAGGGATGCAATACCTTCCTGTGACGCACTCATTGCGGGGCGCCACAGTTTGAATCGAGAAGCAGCCATAAAGATTTCCTAAGAAAATAGAGCATCATCTACCTCATCAATAGCAGTCTCTCGACTAAGACAATTTCCAAACTGCATTATATGAGGCCATAAGAATTGGAAGAAAACTGAATGAAGTCTGCCCTTCAATTCCAAAGCCAAGAGGTGGATGTCCAGGCAAAATATCAGCGTCAACAAATCAGCTCATTGCTAGGTATATCAGTTCTAGCACAACAAACATGGCAGTAGCAGTGGTTCGTATGCAAAATAATAGTGAGATCACAGATGTCCATGCAAACACCATGCGACACACGTTTCACAAGTCTGAAATGGTGGCCTGAAAAAAGTGAAGAAGCCTCTATTTCAATATCGTTATAAGAAATGTCGGCTAGAGTTTGCAAACAAGTACGAGAAGTAGAGAGTAAAAGATTGGAAACAGGTGATTTGGAGCGATGAGACGAAAGTCAATAGATTAGCCTCTGATGGGTGTCAATGGGCCTGGAAGAAACATGGAAAAATGGACTAATGGATCAAGAAGTTGAAGGAACTCTAAATTTCGGTGGAGTAAGCCTAATGATATGGGGTTGTTGCACAGCCAAAGATATTGGATGCTGGACCAGTATTGATAGTGGTCTCAGTCCTTAGCTATTTGTGAGTATCCTACAAGAGAAATTTCTTTGTATACTCGAGTTCTACGAGGATAAAAAGGACAACATAGTGTTCCAGCACGACAATGATCCAAGGTATATGTTGAGATTAGCGAAGAAATGGCTCAATGACAATAAAGTAGAGGTGCTGGATTAGGGCCCAGGCCTCAACCCAATCGAACACTTGTCTGTAGAGTTGAAAGCTGTATACATACTCAAGTAGACCAATATGCACTATCATTGGGAATGTGTAGAAGAGACCTGGGATCAGATTTTGGTTGAGACATGCTTTTATTTGATCGAGAGCACGCCCAGAAGGATTCAGGCAGTGTTGAAAGACAAAAATGGATTTACAAAATACTAATAAAATAATAAAATTAAAACTTAGATTTTTAGGAGAAAAACAAACAATGAAGTGACATAACAAGAATCTGCATAATTAATCATATGCTAAATAGTTGCAAGTCATATTTAGGTAAGTTTTTGAGAAATCAAAAGTGTGTACGGTAAATTATTTTTGAAAACACTTGACTATTCTTGCTTTGAATGTGAGACATGAATCATGTTTTGTGTTGTTTACAGTCAAGATTCATGAATAAATGAACTGTTCTATTGACATGGAATATATCCCTCATACTAGCCTGGTTTCATTCTTCATGCTGGAACAGCAATGCACATTTTCCCTCAATGTCCTGCAATGTACTTACTGCCTATCAAGTGAGTTAGTTGACATGCCCGAAAGAAAAGTGTTTACTCAGCGAGCTCACACCACATAACAGCATATTGTTTTTTCTGGTTACAACAGCTGGATACATGCGGGCTGAACTAGGCTACAGTGATATCACATTGATTTAGGTTAATACAGAAAGGCAGGTTTTATAGATTGTAACAACAGGAGGTTTTATTATTAACCCTCCTCCATCCTAACATTTTAACACTGGCCCATATTCTTTGAGAAAAATAATAATCTTTTCCTTTTACTATGGCATATATTGAACTCATATATAAAGCAAGTGCATTTTACATTTTTCCCAATGCAACAGATCTGGTTCCAGCTCTAAAATATGGTATATATGTGTATAAACTGGGGGAAATAAGTATTTGATCCCTTGCTAATTTTGTACGTTTGGCCACTGACAAAGTCATGAACAGTCTATAATTTTAAGGGTAGGTTCATTTTAACAGTGAGAGAGAGAATATCAATAAAATCCAGAAAATCACATTGTCTAAATTATATAAATGTATTTGCATTTTTCAGAGAGAAATAAGTATTTGATTTCTACCAACCATTAGGAGTTTTGGTACCTACAGACAAGTTAGAAGCTCCTAATCTACTCATTACCTGCATTAAAGACAGCTGTCTTAAATTGTGACCTGTATAAAAGACTCCTGTCCTCTCACTCAAATAGTCAGACTTTAACCTTTACAACATGGACAAGACCAAAGTGCTTTCTAAAGACGTCAGGGAAAAGATCCTAGACCATCACCAGGCTTGAATGGGTTACAAAACCATAAGTAAGATGTTGAGTGAGAAGTAGACAACTGTTGGTGCAACATTAAGAAAATAGAAGAAATACAAAATAAGTGTCAATCGACATTGATCTGGGACACCATGCAAAACCTCAACTCGTGGGGTATCCAGGATCATGAGGAAGGTGATATCTCAGCCTAAAACTACACGGGGTGGAACTTGTTAATGATCTTAAGGCAGCTGGGCCATTATAGCAAAAAATACCATTGGTAACCTATTACACCGTATTGGATTAAAATCCTGCAGTACCCACAAAGTCCCACTGCTCAAGAAGGCACATGTGCAGGCCCATCTGAAGTTTGCCAATGAACAACTTGATGATTCTGAGAGTGATTGAGAGAAGGTACTGTGGTCAGATGAGACAAAAATTGAGCTCTTTGCCATGTTTGGAGGAAGAGAAAGGCTGTCTATGACCCAAAGAACACCGTCCCCACACTCAAGGATGGCAGGGCAAACATTATCTTTTGGAGGTGTTTCTCTGCTAAGTGTACAGGACTACTTCACTCCAGCAATGGAATAATGGATGGAGCCATGTACCGTAAAACCCTGAGTGACAACCTCCTTCCCTCTGCCAGGACCTTAAAAATGGGTCTTGGCTGGGTCTTCCAGCATGACAATGACCCAAAACATACAGCTAAGGTAACAAAAGAGTAGCTAAAAAAAAATCACATTAAAGAGGACCTGTCACCAAACCAGGCATGGTGATCTAATTACAGCACTGGATGCAGCATGTCTGCAGCATGCAGACAAAGGGTCACTCAGCACTTGAGCAGCCCTGTACCCCGAGATAATACACTTAGAAAACTTACATGCTCCAGCCATTAAGGAGGTGGCTAGGGGCTGCAGCCAAGGGCAGATTCACACCCCCTGCATGTTTAATCTGCCCACCGCTGCCAATCATTCTCTCCATGTCTGCAGCATTTAAACAGAGTTTTTTTTCCCTCTCCCAGAAAGTCTGTTTAGCCTCGCCCCCTGAGGGGCGGGGCCAAACAGCAAGTTCTGGGGAAAAAAAATCTGTTTAAATGCTGCTGAAGAGGGAGAGAATGATTGGCAGCGGTGGGTGAATTTAACATGCAAGGGGTGTGAATCTGCCCTTGGTTGCAGCCCCTAGCCACCTCCTATTTGGCTGGAGCATGTAAGTTTTCTAAGTGTATTATCTCGGGGTACAGGGCTGCTCAAGTGCTGGGTGACCCTTTGCCTGCATGCTGCAGACATGCTGCATCCAGTGCTGTAATAAGATCACCATGCCTGGTTTGGTGACAGGTCCTCTTTAAGGTCATAAACATCATATCAATATGTCTTTCGAGTGTGGAGGAAACCGGGGGACCCAGAGGAATCCCACGCAAGCACAGGGAGAGCGTACAAACTCCTTGCAGATGTTCTCCTTGGTGGGATTTGAACCCAGCACCCCAGTGCTGCAAGGCTGCAGTGCTAACCACTGAGCCACCGTGCCACCCTACATAGCACAAAACAATTGTGAACAGGTGGAAGCTGCTAAGCCTGCATAATTATTGTTATTATTTGCAAAATCTGGAAAAAAATAAATGCTGGATCTTCAAATTAAAATTTTTTCTTGCTTTATTTGAAGTATTTAAAAAAAAAATCACATGAAGGGGATGAGTAACAAGTTGAATCATTTCGGCATTACGATTAAGGCTATCGCCGAAATGTGTCAACTTGCTACTCATCCCGTAGTTGTGATTTTTAAAATACTTTAAATAAAGCAAAAGAAGAATTTTAATTTGGAGATCCATCATTTATTTTTTCTGGATTTCTCAGTAAACCCAGCTGACGGGTAGCTAGGATCTTCAACTACATGCATTAGAGCGGTCAGGACATTACCTGTTGAGCAGCACAAAATTCATTATTATTATTTACCGGCCTTTAGCTCAATCTTAAACCATGGTGACTTGATGGATGAACACTCTGTAGGAAGATCGATCTTGCGCAAGACTAGAGAGGTCCACTGTGGGCTTCTCTGATGTTTCCTTGATAGCATCAAGGCATCAATTAGCTGAATTTCTTCTTTTTCTTGTTCCATCTATTCTTCCTATCCTGATGTCCTACTCCAGTGATTTCTCTCTTCATATGATATTTCCAAAGAGGGCAAGTTATAGTTTGGTGATCCTAAGTCAAGTGACATGTCTGGCTTGATCTGTTCCAAAATTGATTTGTTTTTCTTGCCATCCATGGCATTGATAAAATCCTTCTCCAGCACATTCCGAAGGTTCTGATACAAACAAAATAATACAGCAGCACACTGTAAGTGCTAATATGTATGCAAACATTGACTATATAAAATTTAAACTGCATTACTGCTATATAGAAGTTATAAAATAAAGAGCACAAATTGACCAAATTATGAGAACCCACTAGCCACAACATGGCGTACCTTTCTCTGGTAGAGCCCTAGACCTAATATGTATCATACATGCTAACATGTACTGTGACTGTAAGATGGAAACACGGTTGGGTGGTTAAGGTAAAACATACCCCAGATGTAGCTACAGTTAGGGCCAGAAATATTTGGACAGTAACACAAGTTTTGTTATTTTAGCTGTTTACAAAAACATGTTCAGAAATACAATTATATATATAATATGGGCTGAAAGTGCACACTCCCAGCTGCAATATGAGAGTTTCCACATCCAAATCGGAGAAAGGGTTTAGGAATCAAAGCTCTGTAATGCATAGCCTCCTCTTTTTCAAGGGACCAAAAGTAATTGGACAATGGACTCTAAGGGCTGCAATGAACTCTGAAGGCGTCTCCCTCGTTAACCTGTAATCAATGAAGTAGTTAAAAGGTCAGGGGTGGATTCCAGGTGTGTGGTTTTGCATTTGGAAGCTGTTGCTGTGACCAGACAACATGTGGTCAAAGGAACTCTCAATTGAGGTGAAGCAGAACATCCTGAGGCTGAAAAAAAAGAAAAAATCCATCAGAGAGATAGCAGACATGCTTGGAGTAGCAAAATCAACAGTTGGGTACATTCTGAGAAAAAAGGAATTGACTGGTGAGCTTGGGAACTCTAAAAGGCCTGGGCGTCCACGGATGACAACAGTGGTGGATGATCGCCGCATACTTTATTTGGTGAAGAAGAACCCGTTCACAACATCAACTGAAGTCCAGAACACTCTCAGTGAAGTAGGTGTATCTGTCTCTAAGTCAACAGTAAAGAGAAGACTCCATGACAGTAAATACAAAGGGTTCACATCTAGATGCAAACCATTCATCAATTCCAAAAATAGACAGGCCAGAGTTAAATTTGCTGAAAAACACCTCAAGAAGCCAGCTCAGTTCTGGAAAAGTATTCTATGGACAGATGAGACAAAGATCAACCTGTACCAGAATGATGGGAAGAAAAAAGTTTGGAGAAGAAAGGGAACGGCACATGATCCAAGGCACACCACATCCTCTGTAAAACATGGTGGAGGCAACGTGATGGCATGGGCATGCATGGCTTTCAATGGCACTGGGTCACTTGTGTTTATTGATGACATAACAGCAGACAAGAGTAGCCGGATGAATTCTGAAGTGTACCGGGATATACTTTCAGCCCAGATTCAGCCAAATGCTGCAAAGTTGATTGGACGGCGCTTCATAGTACAGATGGACAATGACCCCAAGCATACAGCCAAAGCTACCCAGGAGTTCATGAGTGCAAAAAAGTGGAACATTCTGCAATGGCCAAGTCAATCACCAGATCTTAACCCAATTGAGCATGCATTTCACTTGCTGAAATCCAGACTTAAGACGGAAAGACCCACAAACAAGCAAGACCTGAAGGCTGCGGCTGTAAAGGCCTGGCAAAGCATTAAGAAGGAGGAAACCCAGCGTTTGGTGATGTCCATGGGTTCCAGACTTAAGGCAGTGATTGCCTCCAAAGGATTCGCCACAAAATATTGAAAATAAAAATATTTTGTTTGGGTTATGTTTATTTGTCCAATTACTTTTGACCTCCTAAAATGTGGAGTGTTTGTAAAGAAATGTGTACAATTCCTACATTTTCTATCAAATATTTTTGTTCAACCCTTCAAATTAAATGTTACAATCTGCACTTGAATTCTGTTGTAGAGGTTTCATTTCAAATCCAATGTGGTGGCATGCAGAGCCCAACTCGCGAAAATTGTGTCACTGTCCAAATATTTCTGGCCCTAACTGTATCCTCTGTGATGAAAGCCCGTCGATAGCCCTGGTACACTTAGAGTTAAGTTAGGTGTTGTGGCAGGTCTGTTGGCTCACATGCCCCTACTCATGGGAGTGGGACATATGTTTGAAATGAAGTCTGTTAAGTCGGACATGTGCTGTGTGTGAGGTTTACTGTACTTCTAGTGGGACGTCTGTGTGTAAGTGAAGTGTCCTTTTGCTAAACAAGTGATCCTGTAATTAATGGACTATAAGATCTTTGTATTCCTTCATGCCTGAAAAGGTCAAGTGTGTGTTTTCCTTTGGAGCAGTTTATGAACTTCCTAATAAAGCAAAAGGACTGTTAAAAAAGTGGAAATTGTTCATGTTATTGCCTTGACCTATAGCTGAGTGAGTAACCCCATCACATGGCCTAAAAGCCTACACATTTAAAAGGTAGGTAGGATCCAACATTACTAAAAACTAGTGATGAGCGAGTACTAAAATGCTCGGGTGCTCGAAGCTCGGGCCGAGCATCCCGAGATACTCGTGTACTCGGCCCGAGTACTGAGCCCAATGTTATCCTATGGGAGACCCGAGTATTTTTATGAAATGACTGCCGGCAGCATGTAGAAACCCTAAAAATGTCACAAAAGTCTCAGAAGAGTGCTCAAATGACATGGCAACAGCATGGGGAAGACCCCTGGAAGCATTTCTCACTCAAAAGTCACAGCTGTGAACAATCTTGTCCGAGTTTCACGCCAAGTCACCAGAAAACCTTCCAAAATGACACCAAAATTAATATTTAAAGGGAACCAACCACCTCACATCACCCTAATACACAGTTAGTGCATGTCCCTGCACCCTAAGCAGGGGTGCACCAAGCCCTCTCTGCCGCGGCCGTGAGTATCGGGGGGGGGGGTTGGGGGGGGGGTGCTGGTGAAGCCCAGCGCTGCCGCCCCTTCTATGCTTGTCCTCCGGCGGGTCGCCGCTTACCTGCGGTGCGCGGGGTGAGTGGCCGGCGCCATGACAGGGGGAGGCTGTTTACATGAGGCGCCGCCCCCTTCTGCACTGCCGCTCCCCCTGCCTCTTGCCGCCTGAATGACAGGGCTCACACTGTCCAATGGACGGTGCGGCCCTGACCCTAAGGATACCTTTCCAGCACTGTTTTTGTGTAAAATCTTGCATTAGTATAACTCATATAAAGAGTTTATAAACTTACTAGCCTGGTGACTTTTGGGCGTATCCCTCCTTCTGTTATACTTCAGGGCTGTGCATTCATTGCATGGCTGTGCTCCCCCTCCCTCTGTGCAGAGGAGATAACGATCACACCCATCAGGGCAGGGCAGCAGGCACGGAGGGAGGGGGAGCACAGACATGCAATGCACAGCCCTGAAGTATAACAGAAGGAGGGATACGCCCAGAAGTCACCAGGCTAGTAAGTTTATAAACTCGTTATATGAGTTAAACTAATGCAAGATTTTACACAAAAACAGTGCTGGAAAGGTATCCTTAGGGTGCAGGGACATGTACTAACTGTGTATTAGGGTGATCTGAGGTGGTTGGTTCCCTTTAAGGTGGAAATGTTAAGGGCACATACCCAATAGTGAGATATAGCTGGTGTATGTTACTTTTTGTGATTACATGAAAGATTTTACGTGAAAACATTGTGCGGCACTCCGATGACCCTGAGAAGAGACGTACATGAAGCCCTGTCTTGACATAATGTGCCCATTTTGAGGAACTGGGTCTATTGTAGTATTTTTCTTTGCCAGGGCAGTCTAAAATTGGGAGGTTCACCAATGCCCCTGGATAGAGACGTGCATGAGGGCCTGTAAACCTGAAGTGGGTGTATTGTAGTATAGCCCTTTGGCAGGGCAGCCAAAAATTGGGAGGCTCCACATTGTTCCAGGATAGAGACGTGCAGGAGGGCCTGTAAACCTGAAGTGGGTGTATTGTAGTATAGCCCTTTGGCAGGGCAGCCAAAAATTGGGAGGCTCCACATTGTCCCTGGATAGAGACGTGCAGGAGGGCCTCAAAACATTTTTCCCATTGAAAAGGAGCGGGTATCCTGTCGTTGTAATGCCTATTCTAAAAGAATGGGCGTAACAATTTACCACTGGGGGGTATACCTGAAACAACAGCCTAACTATTGTAACGGTCATCATGGTGGCACATGAGGAGAAGGAGGAGCAGTCCAGCGATTAGCCAAGGAAGAGGAAGACGACGTGGTGGATGATCCAGTAGCTGGCCCAACCTGGCAGGAGGATATGCAGAGCGAGGACAGCAGTGCACAGGGGGAGAGAGGCGTAGCATCCCAACAGGCAGTACGAAGCAGGGTCGTGTCCGCAGGCAGAAGGCAGGCAACCGTTCCCCAGAACAACAACACGACACAAGGTGCCTGTGCAAATGTTAGGTCTCCCGAGTCTGGCAGTTTTTTAAGTTAGCTCCAGATGACTCTAAAAAGGCCATTTGCAACACCTGCCATGCCAGCATCAGCAGCGGTACGAAAACTAGCAGCCTGACCACCACCAGCATGATCAGGCACATGTCAGCCAAGCACCCGACTTTGTGGGAAGTACAACAGAGTGGAGGAGCGGTGCTTGCTGATGTCACTGCTACGTCTTCGCGTGTTGTGCGTGCGAGCCAATCCCCTGTCCATGCTGGCCGCGAACAAGCCTCCAGCCCTGCACCTGAAGTTGCCCACGCACAAATAACACCACCATCAAGCACGTCCTTGTCCCAGCGCAGCGTTCAATTATCCATTCAGCAAACCTTTGAACGCAGGCGCAAATACGCTGCCAATGCCCCACATGCCACAGTCCTAAATTCTCACATTTCGCGACTCATAGCGCTAGAAATGTTCCCTTTCCGGCTGGTGGAGACGGAAGCATTCCGCGACCTGATGGCGGTTGCTGTCCCACGTTACTCGGTCCCCAGCCGCCACTATTTCTCCAGATGTGCCGTCCCCGCATTGCATAACCACGAGTCCCAAAGCATCACACGTGCCCTGAACAACGCTGTTTCAGCCAAAGTCCACCTAACCACAGACACGTGGGCAAGGCCGCTACATCTCCTTGACGGCACACTGGGTTAATATTGTGGAAGCTGGGACCCAGTCTGAGCAAGGGACGGAACACGTCCTTCCCACACCAAGGATTGGAGGCCCTAGCTCTGTCAGGGTTTCACCGACACTCTACAGCTCCGGAATGTCATGCTCCTCAGCCTCCTCCTCCTCCTCCTGCGCATCCTCATCCACTGTACCCTCCACACCAGTCACAAGCTGGAAGCACTGCAGCACTGCCTCTGCGAAGCGGCAACAGGCTGTGCTAAAGCTAGTCTGCATAGGTCACAAACCCCACAATGCAGAAGAGGTGTGGACAGCTCTGAAACAGCAGGCAGATCACTGGCTGACACCTCTGAACCTAAAGCCAGGAAAGGTCGCGTGTGACAATGGCCGGAACCTGGTGGCAGCTTTGAGGCGAGGCCCGCTGACGCATGTTCCATGCATGTCCCATGTGCTCAACCTGGTGGTTTCAGCGGTTTCTTACATCATACCCAGAGCTGTCTGATCTGCTGGTAAAAGTTCGCCACCTGTCTGCGCATTTTCGCTGCTTCAGCCGGCCTTGCCGGCTTTCAGCGCCGTTTGCGTTTTCCGGCCCACAGACTGGTGTGTGATGTCCCCACGCATTGGAATTCAACTCTGCACATGTTGGTCAGGATATGTGAGCAGAAGAGGGCAGTTGTTGACTACCTGCATCACCTAAGCCGTTGGGAAATGGGTCAAACTCCACACATAACACCTCCGGAGTGGAGATGGATGTCCGTCCTATGTACCGTCCTCCAAAACTTTGAGGACTCCACCAAGATGGTGAGCGGCGATGACGCCATTATTAGCATCACCATACCGCTACTCTGCCTTCTAAAACGGTCTCTACTGAAAAACAAAGATGATGCATTGCAGGCGGAGCGCGATGACTTGGAGCAAGAAACTGTAGTGGGTGTGGGTGATAACACACAGCCCAGCCTCATGTCATCACAACGTGCAGTGGAGGACTATG